>QEPC01007499.1:8302180-8345377 GCA_003113815.1 Sphenodon punctatus | reverse complement strand
CTATAAAGCACCGGGCCAGGTTCAAGGTGCTGGTTTTAACCTTTAAAGCCCTTCACGGCTTGGGCCCTGCTTATCTGCGGGACTGCCTTACTCCCCATGTGCCCATGCGACCCTTGAGATCGTCCATGGGAGCCTTTTTGGAGGTTCCCTGGGCGAGGTGGGTGGCCACCGATGTTAGATCTTTTTTGGTGGCTGCCCCTGTGCTGTGGAATTCGCTTCTGGAGGAGGCTAGACTGGTTCCCACTCTCCTGCTGTTTTGGCGTATATGTAAGACCTGGCTGTTCTGTCAGGCTTTTGGCGAAGGCTAGGGGTGGAGGTGGGGGTTTCCCCCACATATTGTATTTTTAAATGGTTTTAACATTTTTTACTGTTTTAATTAATGTTGTTCGCCGCCCTGGGCTGCCCTGTGGGCAGGAGGGGCGGGATATAAATTTTAAATAAATAAATAAATAAATTAAAATGCCTATAATACAATGCTGTGCAGTTCTCTGCAATAAATGCCACTCAGGTCCATACAAAAGTAGCACTCACAAAAGCTTATTTCCACATGTTCAATGGAATGTTAGTGAAACAGACAACAAAGCCTCTTTTCTCACTTTCTCCATTTGCCAAAATTGGCACTTCAAAACATCAGAACTTCAAAACTATACAACAGATTTTGAAAAACTAAAAACATGAAGTCCATTCAGTCTAAATTAGAATTTTGAGCACTGATAGATTTGTTAATACTGCTCTCAGAACTTAAGTCTCCCTCTGTAAAAAAATGTCACATAGGAGAGAAAATGTCATTGTGCCTCCAAAATTCAAATTGGAAGTCTGTAGCATTCTTGTTTTTCATCTGATTTCACAGTGATAGGAGAAATATTCTTGATTTTATAATGAATAGAATGTTCATAATTTTAATGCAGCCACCTTAACCACGGAGCTGCTTCTGCGGAATAATAATAATAATAATAATAATAATAATTAATGCTGATGAAAATTAGTGGTGGCATGAAGTGTAACTATTTCTTTCCATCAGATGTTGGAAGATATACCACGGGTGCACTTCAGCTACCCAAGAGCAGGCTCACCCCTGCCAATGGTGTAGAAGGTAGAATAGTTTCACTATTGGCTAGGTAGTGAACATCCTGTGAAGATGTGCAGGACACAAGCAGTGTAGAGGAGACATGTGCAGTAGCCAGGTCCCAGGTGAGGAATGCAGGGCTGAGCCAGAGCATAAGAGGGCAAGTATTTGGAGAAGCACATGACAGGATCACTTTAACGCAAGAAACAGACACAGACCACCTCCTAGGAAGCAGTCACCTTGTTAGCCTCATGGTTGTTCAGACACTTCCCATTTCCAGACTTGCTCCTTTATGCTCAAAAATAATCAATGGCAGGTTGGGGCATGTCACCAGAAGCATAGACGAGCAGGCTACAATTCCTAGCAGACTTTTCCTAGCAGACTACAATTCCCAGCAAGCCCTGCCCTTGAAGTGCTATGCCTCTGTTACAAATTTGCTGCCAGACCTATAAGGTAGCACTTTATACCTTCCTAGAGGGGAAATTCCATCTTATCGCCAGTCTCTCCAGTCTGTTTGTGCGTGAGGCGTTAACTTCTCTGAGGGGATTAGAACTCGACTTGTACCAGATTGGCACAAGTGGTCGGAGGGATCTTGGCATATTATAATTTGTTCTTTCACTTTATTGGCCTAAGAGGGGATTTGGCCTTGCACTAGGACTGCCTATCTAGCTCGAGGGGCAATAAGATATTAGTCAAATGCCTATAAGAGTGATGACAGCACAGGACGCCCAAGTCCACCATATGTTCCTGTTTAATAGCAGTTTATAAGTATGTGAATTTCACCTTCGAGGTATCAAAAGACTCTGGGGTCACATAAATTGAAACAATGCAAAAGTTTATTGTGCATTTAACTGTATTTAAATACTTAGAAACAAGCACGAGGGGATTCTTACCAGTTGTGCTTATTGGTTTTAATAAATATTATGTAATTGAATGTGATATAATAATAAAAGCCCTTTTTATTTCCATCCTTTTGGAGTGAGAGTTCAACTCCCTGGAGGGACGACAACAGAAGGGGGTTAATCAGAATAACTCTTATTATTGCTTGCTTCAGCGTCAGATTGAAGAAGGCTCAGTGAGCTGTTCTGGCAAGAGAGCGAATGGACCTTTTGCCTTGTTATGTGCCGCTGGCGGTCCAGGATGATTACACTTCGCCTTGTTACGTGCCGCCCGCGGTCCAGGCTGATTACATTTATTTATTTATTTATTATTTATTTCAAGTATTTATATCCTGCCCCTCTTGCACAAACGACTCAGGACGGCTCACAATAAAATAAAAATACAAATAAATAACAATAATACAAATACAAACAAAACATAAAAACAGTTTAAAATTTGAACAGTTTGTTAACAAGAAACCCAACTAATTCCCTAACCCATCCCCCCTGCCAAACGCCTGGTGAAAGAGCCAGGTCTTACAACTTCGCTGGATGGCAAGGAGATTTGGGCTAAGGCAGACCTACCGAGAGGACATTCCAAAGTGATGGTGCGGCCGCGGAAAACGCCCTCCTGTCAGTACAGACCACTGAAAGCACAGGACCTCCAGGAGGGTGCCCCTGAGCAAGTGCAGGGCCTGCCCAGGGGTGAGGCAATCTTTCAGGTAAGCAGGACCCAGACCATTAAGGACTTTGAAGGTTAAAACTAACACCTTGACTTGTTCCCGGAAGACAGTAGGCAGCCAGTGCAGTGCTTGGAGCACCGGTGTAATGTGCTCCCTGCAGCCTGTGCGAGTCAAGAGAAGGGCCGCAGCATTCTGCGCCAGCTGCAACTTCCAAACCGTCACTGAAGGCAGCTCCATGCAGAATACATTGCAATAGTCTAGTCTCGAGGTGATGAATGCATGGATGAGGGTAGCGAGGTCCGAATCTGAGACATATGTGTGGAGCTGTCTCATCAGATGTAATTGGTGGAAGGCGCCCCTGGCCACCGCCGACATCTGGAGATCCAAGCACAGCTGAAAATCCAGGAGCACCCCAAGCTCCACACAGATGGAACCAATAGAGGGCAAACATCCCCAATAATAGGAGTGTTCCCCAATCCCCCACCAATCCTCCACTAATTCCCCAATCACCAGTCCCCCACCAACATAACATCTATCTTACCAGGATCGAGCTTCAGTCGGCTCAGCCTCATCCAGTCCCCCACAGTGGCCAGACACCAGGACAGCAAGGAGACAGCAGGGCCTTGGTCGGATGAAAAAAATATATACAGCTGGGTGTCGTCCGCATGTTAATGACAAGTAACTCCCCAGCTGTGTACAACCTCCCCAAGCAGCTTCATATACACATTGAGCATGAGAGGGGACAGAATGGAACCCTGCGGGACCCCACATGAGAGAGCCTCAGAGGACAAAGTACAGCCCCTAGGACCACCCGCTGTGATCTGCTGGCAAGATATGAATGGAACCATTGTAAAATGGTTCCTTCCACCCTGGCCAGGTCCCACAGGCGGGTCACCAACATCTCATGGTTCATACTATCAAAAGCCACTGATAAATCTAGTAGAACTAGAAGGGTCATATGACCCTTATCTAGCTCTACCAGGAGGTCTTCAACCAAAGCCACCAGTGCTGTCTCAGGTGAAAGCTCAACTGTGTGGGGTCAAGAAAAACAGTGCGGTCCAGATGCACCTGCAGTTACTGGGCCACTACCCATTCAGTAACCTTCCCTAAAAAGGGAAGGGGGGCATAAAATGGAGCCGCCTGCAGGAGGACGCAGCAAGGCTCACCTTTTCATCTGGCTGGGGGTCCCTGGGAGCCGCTTGTGATGCTGCTGCTGCTGATCCCGCTGGGCTGTCCCCATGCCGCTGCTGCTGCTTTGGATCCCCCGCTGACCACCTGCGGGGAGAAAAAGAACAAGACAGTTAGTACTGGGGGTTGGGGGAGCCAGGAAGCCGGTGCGCCTGAGTTAGGGTGCCCTAGCATGACCCCCCCCCCCGACTTGACTGGAACCCGGAGCTGGCTGTGGCTCTGCCTCAGGTCACGAGCTACAGGTCACGAGCCAAAGGGCCACAGCCAAAGGGTGTGGCCCTTTGGGGCTCTTCGGGGACTATAGGGGACCCAGGGGGGCCACTATCCTGATGAGCCGTGTTTACTGGGTGCAAAATTGGGGAGTGGGGTGGGATAGGGTACTAAGATATTTATTAAGGGGGTAGTTATGAGGGATGGGGAGGTTTCCCCAGTACCAACCTCTGGTGGTAGCGGGGAAGGACTGGGGGAGGGATTATTGTGGTGGGAGTGGTTTGTTTTGTATTGAATATTAGAAGGTATAGATATGTGAGCTGCTGTTATGTACTGAATATTGAATATTGTTGTGTATTGAATTTTAGATTATTGTAAACTGGAATGAGGATGGGCCCCTTCTCCTGGTGAGAGCAGGAGACTCGGCTGGAATTGTTTTGGTTCTTCCCTGGTGGCAGCAGAGATAGAACATTAGGAAAGGTTAATGTTGAGAGATTACGTTATATTGTAATAATTGAGGGGTTATTTGGGTTAAGTTGTTTTGTATTGAATTATAGCTGTTGTTGTTATTTTGTATGTTTCTACCTTTGTTGTTAGCCGCCTCGAGTCACCGTAGGCGAGAGAGAGTGGGATACAAATAAAACGTGAAATGAAATGAAAGGTTAGAGACAGGCCGGTAGCTCACCAGAGCATCCACATCGAGAGATGTTTTTTTTAAGGAGGGGCCAGACCACAACCTCCTTGAGACAGTCCAGCACCCTCCCTTCCTAAAGGGAGATGTTAATTACTCCAGCCAGCATCGGCCCCAGTGTTTCCTTGGAGGCCTTAACCAACCAGGACAGGCATGGATTTAATTCACAAGTTGTGGCCCAAACAGACCCCAGGACATCAGCTGCCTTGCTTGGCATCACCGATTGAAATTCTTTCCCCAAAGCATGACCAGACGGGGCATTTCTAACCTCTGACTCTGTCACTGCTTCTGAAATGGCAGAGTTGAAGTCGTGTTAAATGTGACTGATTTTGTCTGCAAAATATGTCAAAAACATGTCACAGCAGGCCTGAGACGAATCCAGTTCCAGACGGAGACAGGGTGGATCGACCAACCTCCTCACCACCTGGAACAGTTCTACCGCACATGACTTAGCAGATGCTATGAGGGAAGCATATAACTGCTTCTTTGCTACCCTGAAAGTCACAGTATAGGTCTTCGAAAAAGCTCTATGCTGCAATTGGTCATCTTGGGTCTGAGTCCAGCGCCACCATTGCTCCAACCGTCTCCCCTCACGCTTCAGTCATCCTAGGTCCTCTGTGAACCACGGGGACATGCAGTGACGAAATGCCAAGAGCATCTGTAAGCCACATGTTCCAAAAAGCTACGAGGTCATAGATGGAGTGACCGTTGTGGTCACCAGGTATCTCCTCCAGAGCATTCTGGAACCCCTTCAGTTCCATAAGTCTCTAGGGACGGACCATCGTAACCAGTCCTGCACCCCTACAGTCAGGCAGATGTGCCACGATGGAGGCTCGCAGGACATGGCAAGGTAGAACTCTCCACTCCCCCAATCATCGGACCCCCCCACCTCAAGGTCGGTACAGAATATCAAGTCAAGAGTATGTTCCCCCTCATGTGTTGAGTTCACTAGCACCTGGGACAGCCCCATGGTTGTCATGGCGGCCATGAATTCCTGCTCTGCTCCAAGCAGTCTGGCCTCAGCGTGGATGTTGAAGTCCCCCAAGACAATAAGCTTAGGGAACTTCAAGACCAGGTCTGAGACCTGAGCAGCTAGAGCAGTCAGGGATGCTGCCGTGCAGTGAGGTGCTAGGTAGACCAGCAGAATCCCAATCCTGTCCCATCTGGCTAAATTAAACACAAGTCCCTCTATTCCAGACTCAGTCTCCACTGAAAACCGAGCGACCAACCCATCCGTAAAAATAATGGCTAAGCCCCTCCCACCGCCACCCCCTGACCTTCTAGCCTAGGCTGGTGCTGGACGGAGTACCCCGCTGAAATGAGGTCAGCCAGAATTGGCCCTGGCAACTTGTCCAGCCAGGTCTCCGTCACACATACGAGATTGACAGCCCACTCCAAAATAGAGTCATGTGTGCAATCCAGGATTATTACACTTTGCCTTGTTATGTGCTGCGTGTGATCCAGGATGATATTACACTTCGGCTTTTATAGGTTAAGAGAGGACAGAATCCCTGTGCTGCACTGCAGCTTCAAATGCATCCTATTCTGGTACCCAACGTCAGAGTGTTTAGTGATTTCTACAGGGCGTTGAGCAGGTTCATTAGTAAGATCATTAATTTCCTTGAAGTCAGTGGCAAAACTCCCATTGATTATTTTAGCTACAAAAGCAAGAATGAGTTCTAAATGAGTCTCAGTTATCTCTCTCCTTTGAGGAAGGAAAATGTATACATTATACAGCAATGGTGGGGGGTTGCCTTTTTCCGTCCCATCAAATTAATAAACAAGTTCCATGGGCCAGATAGGAATGGGCGATGGGAGGGCATTTCAGGGGTTTTCTCAGAAAGGGAGGATCCAGATCACGGATCTGTGCCATGAATCTATCCCCTGTCCTTGGGTGGATGACCTCTTTCCACTCATTTCCCCCAAACTCAGTCTTTCAAAGCTTGAGGGTTAGGAATGAGTCCATAGGCCAGATCCAGGAATTAGGTAAGAGTCAAATAAAAAGTAGTTGCAGTTTTGATTTGGTTCATGGTCAATTCCATATGTTGCCCATTCCCCACTCCTGTTTAAAAGGTTTTTTGTCAATGCTACATTTTTGGTATCTATTTGTATAGTGCCTAGTACTCTGACGCCCTGGACCAGGACTGGGGTCCCACTCGCTATATCAGTTAATTAAATTATTGTGTGTCTTTGCACTCCCATGGGTTTCCCCTCCAGTATTTCTTTATGTACATCTATATCGACCCTTAGAGCTTCATACCCAGGGCACAAAATTTGCAGGCACTGGGGAGCCATTGGCATCCAGAAAACTGAGACTGGTGACTGGTTCAGGCATGCATTGGGGCAAGAATGGTTTAATATCAGGATAAAGTGTGGTGACTGAATTTATTTATTTTTTGCTCGATCTGAAAATTCATGCCTATGTCTCTATCTACGAATGGAATTCTCAACTCCATTGAAATCAGTGCACATTGACTTCAATGGCATGAGGATTACTTTTTATATCTACAATTTTGTTCAAGTAATATTTGGGAGGAAAGAAGTCATGGAATCATTATCTCCATCCAAAACTCTGCTGTCAGGGTCATCCACCTCGACCACGTGCAACCCCTCCTCTCCTCTCTTCACTGGCTCCCCCTTCCTGAACGAATCCTGCACAGGCTCCTAGTCTTCACCTATAATAAAGCTCTTCACAACCTTGCTCCCCCCTACCTCTCTGCGCTAATTTCCCTCCGTACTCCAGTCCGTGAACTCCGCTCCTCCTCTTTCCCTTCTCTCGCCCTCCCACGCCTCCCCTGCTCCCCATATCGCCTTTGTCCCGTCTCCGTAGCTGCCCCCATGCCTGGAACTCCCTCCCTGTCACATCCGCCTCGCCCCCTCCCTTCGTACCTTCAGATCCCTCCTCAAGACCCACCTCTTCCGCTCTGCCCTCCCCCAACTTCTCGCTCCCGTCACCTAACACCTGCTGATACCCTCCATCCAGTACAATCTGTTACCTTGGGTCTGTGTACTCATATCGTCACCACATGAACCAGGCAGCCATCATTCTCAATGTAACCAAGCCAAGGGCGTGCACCTGAGACCTCGCACCTTCATGAATATTACACTCGTCTCTCCCTCTGTTCCCCTTCCTTCCTCCGCCCCCGGTCCCTCAGATTGTAAGCCCTAGGGACCGTGTCTATTCCATTACTTTGTAAAACGCCAAGTACATTGCTGGCACTATATAAATGCTTGCTAATAATAATAATAATTAATAATTAATGGAAAGTCAATGGCAATATTTGCACAATTAAAGTCAAGACTTTGAAGCCTGTTCTGGTGTACTGAGAAGTTAAGCTGTTATTTAGAGAAGGGGAGGGGAATGCTTTTGAAAGTTAGCACAAGCTTCAAGAGCTTCATAGAAGTTGGGGACAGAGTGCAGAAGAGGAGGATCCAGATGATGGATCTGTTCCCTATTCTTGTGTGCATGTCCTTATCTCCTCTCCCTTCCCCCAAGTTTAGTTTTTCAGTGCTTGGGGATAGGAATTGGATCCAGGAACTGGAAAGTAGGCAAGTAAAACGTAGCTGCAGGTCACATTTAGCCGCTGGGTCTGACGTTCCGCACCCCTGCTTTGGAGTATAGCATAATGGTTGTAGGTACAGTAAGATTTCCCCACTATTCTGAAGTATCACCTTGTACTTTGTGTGCATCTTTGATTCCATGTCAGTCATTTTGCAAATCATCTTTGTAAGAAGAGGGCAATTTTTCACATTCCACATGTTTAACAGGCACTGAAAGCCTTCTCGGAGCAATTGCTGCCAGCTTTGCAATTAGAAAAGAAAAGAAAACAAAAAAACCACCATGGAAACTCATTATTTATGTTACCACTGTGACAAAAATCATAGTGATATCTGTAATATTTGTATATATGTACATAATGTACAAATAAAATATATTCCTATTAGCATGCATGACTGAAGTTTGCACAAAATTAACCTGATTCCCTTTGCACTCAGTCCTGGTATGCTGAACCTTTTTTCATCATGTAGCCAGAGATAAATGTATGTGATTCTTGCCAGTTGCTTTATTCATTCATTTATTCATTCATTCATTCAGATTTATATCCTGCCCTTCCCTGAAAGGCTCAGGGCAGCTTACAAAAAATATATAATACAATATAAAAACATTTAAAATACAATCCACCCCCCAAAACCCAACCAACTCCCACCCTCCAATAACCTTTCACCTAATCTCTCTCCGTATCCCCTCCTACCAAATGCTTTAACCAAAAGAAAGGTTTTACACCACCTCTGGAAGATGCTTAGGTCCAGACTCAGATGAACCTCCAGAGGGAGTGAGTTCCACAGCACTGGGGCAGCTACCAAGAATACCCTCTTGCATGCCCCCACCAAACAAAGAAGAGTAACCGGGCAATCCGCAGGAGGTCGCCCCTGGCTGTCAGCAGGGGCCGTGATGGAGCATGGTAGGAAAGGCGGTCTTTCAGAAAGGGGGTCTTTAGTGCCATGCATTACCATGTTATATGTGTTGCAAGAAATAGGTGAAATTCCTGGAGTTTCAGCAGGCTGGTATGGCATTACTTTCACCCACTCGGGTGGCTAAGTTAAGTTTTATCTTTTGTACTGACTTAAAATACCAGTATTTACAAAAGTACCCACCTATCTGTGTTATATTTGTGGATTGAAATCATTGCGTTCAATATAATTTCATTACCTGGGAGATCAATTTCAAAAGCATGACCCTACACCCTAGCAACCTCTGGTCCATGGGCACTCTCCATCCTGCCCTTGGAGGTTCTCCACATTTCCATTCATTGGCTGCAGTTCGCTTTCCTCTCCCCAGCAGCCCAGAAGACACCTGATGGCTTCTGAAGCACTTCAGAAGGCTTCTGGCGTGGTCCTCCCTGCTGCAGGATGATCTGGGATAATGCCCGTCGCCTTACCTGCCCTCTCCGAAGGGGAGCAGCTCGGGGGCGGCGGTTGTTGTTCCTCCCCCCGCCTGTGCTGAAAGAAGGCACGTGGGGGGCGAGCGCACAGCAGGGCAGAGAAGCGGCGCGAAGCGAGCTCGTGAGAGCGGGAGCTCGCGGCCGCCATCTTGTGCCTGGGGCGATTTAGGCATTCGCGCCCAGGCACCGTCGGAGAAGCACCCTCCCACCCACCCTTGAATACTGTGGGTTTTACTGGTTGCTGAACTTGAGTTCAGAGCCGGGAAGGAATTTTGACATCAGGATAATTGGCTGAAATTCTGGTGTTTTTTCGCCCTCCTCACAGTGTCGATTGGCAAGTAGAAGGGGGGAAGGAGTCAGTAATTTTCTAGCGTCGCACCGCAGGGGTCCTGCGAGTTAGACAGTTAGGGGTAGGAATAGTCTGCTGCCAGGTCATCTCCTTAAGAGATGAGGTACACCCGAATGCTAGAGCTTGACCGGCCAGCATCGCGGTGGACCCAGGAAAGGGGTGGGGGCCGGTTGAAGGGCCCCAGGACAGGGGCGGTCCAGGGTCATTGCCAGCTCCCCTCAATTCCTTCCTCGGGTCATGGTAGGAATGGCCTCCTGATCCGGCCGGGGGCAGCCCGACAGGTGTGACATTGCAGCAGCTATAGTTAATATTGTTGCGGTACTGAGGGACATCAGACCGCCTTTAGTTTACTCTACCCAAGTTATACGTTAGAGTTAGGTTTGGCAGGACCTGGAGGGGCATAGCCCCCTCCCCCCCGACAAGGCTTATAAAGTTTGGTGCGGCCTTATTTAATCCACAAATAGTGTCATGTGTCTTCTTTCGGGGTGGGGGAACAAGGCCCAGCATAGGTAAATCCCCACCTCCACTTCAGGGCACCTCAACCTGGAGTCCCCCTGACAAGGCCCGGACTCCCCAAAGGAGTCTTAGGGTAGAACAATTTCAGCTGAAAGGATGGTGAGGGGAAAGTTACCTGCATCTGCCCATGGCAATTAATAACTGTCATTAGAGATGCAGTTAAATATATAAAAAAAGGTGTTTGTAATTTATGTTTAATTTACCCTTTTATCTAGTGTTTATTAATATATATGTTTATTTGAGTTGTTAGAACTGAATCTTTACATTGGCTGCAGAGATCTGTCAGACAATAGATTTGTCCTCCAAATTCCTTGGAAACTTTCATGTGTGACAGTGCCTAATTTATTTGGGACTAGAAACAGAGCTGTCTGAGCTTTTTCCTCTGAGATTTAATGGGGAAATTATCTCTGCTTTCGGTAGTCATCTATTGTTAGTCCTTTTATTTGTCTTTGCTAATAATGTGCATGCCTTATAAACTCAGGAAATTAATTTATTTTTATGAAGACTTGAACAGTTAAGATTTCATGGTGGTTTATACTTGACGTTAGGTTCTTTAGAAAACAAAAACAAACTATTTAGACATGTGCGAAACATTAAAACTAGTGTGGACTACACTATGAGATCTATTATATGATATAACCGCTGTGGAGATCTCGGATGAAGAGAAACACAGTTAACGACTACTCAGGTGATGCCCAAGTACTGCTGGTACTCTTTGTTTCCCCTAGTGTTTCATCAGTAAAAATGGCTCAATCGCTGATTATTTGTTTTGAGGAAATAATTCTACAATTAAACATTTGGTTCCATTCAGCGGAGTTAGAACATCATTTCTTGAAATACCTTATTTGGTAAAACGCTTATTCTGCAAATGGTATTTCAACACAGTGAGGCAATTATGTTGTCTTTAGAAATCAATGTCGGTGGACAGCATGGGTGGGCTTGCTCAGTACTCACAGTTGCTATGGGATAAGCCCCCAATACTACCCTACTGTTTGTAAGGATAACACATAGGATCTCAACAATACATTAAAAAATAAGGTTTTTCTTGAGATAACCACAACTGTGTAACATGGATTTAATATGTATTTCATATGTATCTGTGAAATGTACCACTGTTGATAGATCTCCTGTTCATCTACTAATATTGGGAACAAGATCGAAAGGCTGTATTGAGTAAGTGTAGAAAACCTATTAACAATGGGTGCTTTTAGACATATCGCAGCTCTTGACACTAGGAGTAGCTGTAAAAATCTGCTCTTACAGAAGCTGCCTGACAGTAGCTTAAAGAAAACAACACTTGTCGGCGCACCCCCCAAGGAAGACACGACACATAAAGTTGGGTTAAAGTGGCCGCACTCTTTATTTCAGATTAGCTCCAATTAACGAATTGCACTTGTAATGGTAGGGACAAATTCATTCCAATGAATTGGGTCCAGCACCCTTAACTATCCAACAGGTATAACATCGGGATTGGCCTGATATTCCCTCAGGTACCAATCCCTTTTAACTTCTAAACGTCTCCCCTTCCCGCTATGCAGTTGGTGAGAAGGGGACCAGGGCCCATGCGGGCCGGGGAAGGAGAGTAGTGCCCTCAGGCCGGGGACAGTACATGTCACTACGGCCCTCGCGGTCACTTCTCCCAAGGGGTTGACTCCGCCGCTTGCCATAACATGCTATTGCGGCTGGGATCCCCTCATCTCTTAAGGAGTTGCCCCAATTAAAATTCTATCTTACCTACCAGGTGCTGGACCCCTGCAGAGTGCGACATTTCAATATGGCAGCTGAAACTAAATTTTAGAAATGTTACCTTCAATCAGCCAAATAACCCCGACACTATGAGGAAGGCGAAAAAACAAACAACAAAAACAAACACCCAATTATGTTGCTTGCCAAAAATTCCTTCCTGGCCCTACTAAGCGACCGCTCAGCCATAGTGTTGATTGGGTGGGTGGGAGGGTGCTGCCTCGCTCGCCGCCGCCTCCCAACTGAGGAGACGCGCGGCGGCCTCAATCCATTGCACCGCCCCTTCAGGGCGATGCACCAATCCCCGGGCTCCTCGTGCTGCTCCCCGGCGAAGGTTGCCTAGCAACCCGGGCCGGGCCGTTCTTTCTTCCCGCCATGCGGGATTTGCACCGCGCACACACACCCCCCCCTTTCCATCACAACTGCAGGCTCACATACCTGCTGGAAAGGGGGGGGTGTGTGAAACCGGCCACCGCGGACAGGGGAGGGGTGCTTCCAGACCCAAGCCTTCCCCACAAATTGTCGTGGCTCCCTTCTACGGGGAAGGGGGCGCGACAATTTAGCTGTCGCAGCTATATTTAGCTGCGAAGGGCACTTAATTTTGACTCTCATGGGGCTTGTTTGCATCAGGTGGAACATTTCATCCTTAACCTGAGTTTCGATGCTGCTGGGCTCTTCTGGGACCAGATCCGAAATGTCTATGGATGACCCTGCCCCCACAGAGAGTTGTGATGTCACAGCGCTCTATTGCTGGCAGGGTTACATCTCAAAAGGGACAGAGTTAAGGGGTTCTTCTGCCCCTTTCCAACATGACCTACTTCCACAGAATATTCTGATGTCATGGTGACAGGGCTTCGTTTGATCAGAATCCCAGCCTGACTTTGAAGAGCTTGGGAAGAGGGTGTGCCAGCCCCTTTCTGAGTCCCATAAGACCAGACCAGTTCAGAGGCAAGCAGACCTGTTTGTTTCCCTCTGTTTGTCCTCTCATTTCCCAGCATGCACATCTCTTGCAAGTTTGTTTGGTTTTGGTGACTTTCTGTAATATTGTTTGTTAGCTTTTATCCTGCCCCACCCTCCATTCGCAATCACCTGCCTGGTAAGGAAGGGAAACAGGGAAAAGGAGAATCATGTTGCTTCCTGATTTTCACTGCTCAACAGAACAGAACAAAAGTGGGGCTATTAGTCTAGTAATTCCTCCAGCAGTCTGGATCAAACAAACTACAAATGTAACCTTTCAGCAGCTGAAGAATGTATTTATTTATTTATTTAATATATTTATACCCCGCCCCTCCTGGGAACAGCTCGGGGTGGCTGACAATCCAATATAAAACATTTAAAATATTTAAAACATCATAAAAACAACAATTAAAACAGGGAAAGACAAAATTATACTCAAAAATAAAGAAGGGCAGAGGGAGAAAAAACCCACTAACCCACCCTCCCCAAAGGTCTGGGTGAACAGCCAGGTTTTACAAACTCGCCAGAATGTTAAAAGGCTTGGGGCCAGGCGAGCTTCCTCTGGGAGGGAGTTCCAAAGACGCGGCCTGGCCACCGAGAATGCCCTCTCCATTGTGGTGCCCCGCTTAACACGGGGGACCTCCAAGAAGGCACGCCCAGCAGACCGAAGGAGCTGGCAGAGTTCCAGCAGACTGCCTTGCTATTGTTGCTGGCTTCCAGAATTATGTCTGCTTAGATACAAACCAAATGAAAGTGCACCTTCAGAACAATTTTGGCCCTTTTTACATGGGCCACGTGGAGTGTGGGGTCGGTGTTTGCACCGGTGCAGTGGGTGGGGGGAGGGTTTAAATGGGCGCACATGCATCCCCACCCCCCACCCGTCAACACGCATGGTGCAACCGCCGTTTTTGTCAGTTGCTCCATGCGTGTTGATGGGTGGGATTGTGTGTTCGGTGGGAGCATGCACACACACACGCTCACTGTGCACGCACCTGCAGCATCTTTTCCATGGGACTCACCCACGCATGAACACACGGATTTCTGGCTAGCTAGCTCAAGTTCTTATCCCACCCTTCCCAGAAAGGCTCAGGACGACTTACAGAAACATATAAAATACACCCTTTTATGTGTATTTTATATGTATTTTTAATGATGTTTTAACTTTTGTAAGCCGCCTTGAGCTGCGTTGGCAGAAGAGGCTGGGTATAAATAATGAAAATGAATAAAATAAATAAAATATACACATATAAAAACATATATTAAAAACAGATAAAAACAATTTTAAAATAATAAAACGTCAACCCCACCCACCAACCCTCTCCCAGACCCCTCCACCCACTAACCCTCTTTTCAGTCCCCATCCGTGCTCGTACACCCCCCCCCCCCATCACCGGGGACCCATGGCAGCCATTTCTCATTTCCAAAGAACAACCCAACCCCCTATCCCTGAACATCAAATGTCTTCTTAAACAGAAAAAGTCTTACACCACCTCTGCAAGACGCTCAGCAGACCTCTGGAGGAAGGGAATTCCATAATATTGGGGCAGCAACTGTGAATGCCTCCCTGTGAGCCCTTGCCGTATGAACAGGGCTAACAAACCGTACCCACAAGGAGGTGTTCCTGGCCAATCGCAGGGGCTTCAAAGGGGCATGGAAGGACACAGGCGGTCATTCAGATATGTGGGGCCCAGACCATTTAGGGCTGTCTAATTAGCTACCTAATTTCTGGTAAAATACATGAGTCATGGTGTGTGTGTGTGTGTGGTGTATTGACTTAAGAGTAAGAGAGAGGGAGCCAGAAAGAGGAACAGAAAATCTGGCAAAGTTTCCTCTGGAGACGTCTTCCTGATCTATTCACCTTTCTACCATACCCATTTTTATGTTGCTGATCTTAATTGGAATTTTGAGTGCACTTACGGAAGATGTGTATCTATCCCCTTGCTGATTCCTCCATCTGATTTGGCATCTACAAATGCTTTTGTAGGAACTAATTATAATTGCTTTTGACAAAAGGCCAGTTCTTTTGTGTATCTGTTAATTCTTCACTGGTTTAACATGTGATTAAGCAATGATGATAATCAGCTTGAATGTTGGCTTTATCCGTATTTAGGGGGTATATATTTATATTTCTTAGTTCAGACGTTGTGTAGAAAGACAGCTATCTGTTTTAGTGCGCTGGGCAGAAATAAGGTAACAGGCAGGAGAAAGATGACAAGAAGCTAAACAGACAGGCGGTCAAGCTACAAGGATCTAAGACTGCCGTACGATGGATGGTTATGGCTACTAGTTTTATTAAACCTTTGAAAGTAAACCTGTTTTTAATGACTGCTGCCAGGAAAGAGAGATTTAAATGTATTTCTTTTGTTTGCAGTCTCTCTTAAACAACTAGTTATTTGTTTATATGCAGCTAAGTTTGGATTAATCTCTTAAACTTGTAGGGACAGAAAACGGGCAATGTGTGCTGCTTGAGTAATACCCAAGGGTGTAAGAAAGTTTAGGTGGGTCTGTTGCAGTGATAGGCAAAGTTTTCAAGCCCAAGAGCTGCATACCAATTATCGCTGAGAACCACAAGACACATTACATCAATCACAGCTTCCTCTGATCCTTGGGATTGGGCAATGTGGCTTGTCCCAGCTCCCCTATTCACATCAAAGATCAGGCTCCCAGACAGTCTGGTAGGTCTGACAGTAGTAGTACAGGGCACACACACCCTGTGCTCCCACGGCTGAAATAGCGGCTCATCTTGCTTCTGAGGGAGCTGCATAGACTCTCCCCCAGACAGTCACTTTGGGCACGAGCCGCAGTACAGGTGCCCAAGAGCCACATGTGGCTCCCAAGAGCCACATGTGGCTCCCAAGCTGCCATTTGCCCACCTCTGGTCTATTGTCTTTGAGATGTCATGGATTCTTCTGGGAGCCATGTTGTCACCGAGTGAGCTCTCTTCTGGGAGCCATGTTGTCACTGAGTGAGCTCTCTTCTGAGAGCCATGTTGTCACCGAGTGAGCTCTCTTCTCATGCTACCAGACCACACTGACTTGCTTTTTTTCTCTCTGTTTCTATGCGTGTCAGTTTTTTGGTATGTAATTTGCTCATCTGCTCAAAAGAAGGGTATATTTAAAATCATCTGATTCTCTCCCCTCCACCCCATCTCCTTGACTCTGTGGTCACAACCACTGGGGTTGCCCTACATTTTAAAAATAAACGTTGAGTGCATTTTAAGTCATGGCTTTGTCTCTGTGTTTGTTGGTAGCTGCCTATTAAGAAAATGTTTTAAGCATGCCAATATGGCATAGTTACTTTCCATTGGGCTATGTCTCTATCAGATGTCCTGACTTAGCAAGTGAGAAGAATTTGCTCTCATTCTAGAGAGAATGTGGTTGTTGTGGGTGGTCCCAAATGGAAGAGATGGAGACAAAAGTAATTCAAACAATATATTTTATTGGACCAGTCCCATTGATCTCTCTGCCAAACCTCCCAGAACCCTCCTTTACACTGGACTCTCGTCACGTCTTCACTCTACACCTTTGCCCTATCCCTCCACCATCACTGATTTTTCTAAGCCAAAGACCTTGGGAAATACTTTCTAGCAAGACCTCTCCCCCATTCTTTCCACTTCTTCTTTTACACTTTCACCACTGTTTTCACCACAGTGATGCCTATTGTTCCTGTCTTTCAGCCATTTATTTACCGTTCATCCTTGAGCGCTTTTGACTCTCTTACACTCTCCCATGCTTGTTTCACCTCCATTTCTGGGCACTCTCATCTCTCAACCGGTAAATACACTGCAGTCTCTCTTATCCACTCTCTCTCTCTCTCTCTCTCTCTCTCTCTCTCTCTCTCTCTCTCTCTCTCTCTCACACACACACACACACACACACACACACGCACACTCACTTCCTTCTTTCTCCCTTTGCTGGATCTCACTTGCATCTACACGTTATTATAAAATCATGGAACTGGAAGCGATCCTAAGGGTCATCAAGTCCTACTCCGTACATGATTCAGGAGCTGCCCTACCTAAATCATCGTACACATATGCTTTTCCAGCCTCTTCTATAAAAATGCCAGCGATGGAGAAGCCACAACCTTCCTAGGTATCCCAGTCCATTATGCATCTGTCTTTACAGGCAGTACGTTTTCCCTGAGGCTGTATGGGCCCAGAGTGAGGGACAGCCGAGATCTAGTGGGATGATGGGGGCTGGGACATAGGTTCCGGAAACAGGATAGGAATGGGACACAAGAATCAGGGCTGGAATATGATGGCTGCAGCAGAGACAGAACTAGAAGACAGGGCTGAAGACAAAGGGAAGGAATGAGGGGAAGAAGAAGAGAGAAATGGAAAACGAACTGGGAACAGGAAACACAGAGAGAGGAGCCAGGCAAGGGTTAAGAGCAGGAAGCAGAGTGAGAGATGGGTGAGTTGATGGGTGGTGAGAACTTCCAACCAGGAAAGCTGGGAGGTGTGGCAGGGGTGGGGTGGGGTGGGGCACAAGCTGCAGAGGAGGTGTGGCTTGGCTAATGCCAAGAATCCTCACTAGGTGTGGCATGACTCATAGCAGGCTGAGGAAGTGGCAGGCTATGGCCAACCACTATTGTAGAACCTTTGGGAGTGTGGGTTCAAGGCTGGGTCTGCACAGAGTTTCAGTTTAATTCTGTCTTTCTTTAGACCAAAAGCCTCTTGTCCTGTGCTCTGAAACAAGGGAGAACGATTGCTCCCTATCTTTTTTTATGGCAGTCTTTCAAATATTTATTGAACTTTAGCATATTCTCTCATAGTCTTCTTTTCTCAAAGCTAAACATAGCCAAAATATTGAGAATCTCACGGACAGCAAATGAACATGATTAATTAATTAATTCTAATAACTGTGTGCTGGAGAAGATTGCTGTGACAAAGAATTTTTGTCCGCACAATTAAAAGAAGGTAATTTTTTTTTCAGTCATGTGGCCAGAATGGAATGGGATTGCCTAGAGGAGTCGATCATGCAAGGATGTGTAGAAGGAAGAAGGAGGAGGGGAAAGCTGAGAAGATCATGAATGAAGGACACAGAGAAATAGACAGAAATGGGGATTAATCAGGCAACGGGATTGGCAATGGATAGAGAACTGTGGAGAGAGATGGCTCATGAGGTGTAAGCAGATGGACTCGGATGCCGCCCCACAATAGAGTTGTGACTGTTCACCTGACGATTTAGACTGGCGTCTGCAACTTCATGGTACTGATGACCAGGGCAATGGCCAGCTGGGCATGGAGCTGAAGTATGGGTCCACCCAACAGATGGACAGCAACTCTATATTCGGCTGTTGCCCTGAGTTTGACCAGCTCACTCAGTGCATCATGCTCCAGAATCTTCAGGAGCACTGCCATTGGGGCTGCCCCTCTGCATTTTGCACATCTGTCGGGTGGTCAGCCCGCAGAAGCAGAGCTGCCATCCATCCAAAAGCACCCAATGTGTCACCAGCCCTTGAATCAAGGATGGTTGATGATGGCGATGATGAACAAGCATACCTTGTTCCTTTAGCCTCTCCTCATAAAGTTTCACACACCTTATCATCTTTGTTGCTGTCCTCTGTACCTTCCCCAACTTATTTATGTCCATCTTAAAAATGAGATGTCCAAAACTGAATGTAACCAGAGCTGCGTAGAGTGTCACCATGACTTCCTGTGTCTTGCATACATTGTTAGCTTCTGTTTATGCAGCCTAAAATTTCATTAGCCATTTGTACAGCAGCATCACATTGTTGACTCCTGTTCCAGCTATAATCCCCGACTACTCCTGTATTTGTTTCTGCAGTGCTGCCTCCAATCATTCTATTCCCCATTACATTCATGTTTTTCGTTTTTCTGTCTTATTTGTATAACCTTACATTTGCCCTTATTAAATTTCATTTTGCTGTTTATGCAACCCAGTTCACCAACTCGTTAAGATTGTTCTGAATTTTTATCCTATCTTCTTCACTTCCTCATTCCCTGTTTGCTTCCAAAGTCTGTGCTCTTTGCCAACTGCCTTGATTAATACTTTCAGTTCCCATCATGAATCCCCTGCAACTTTTGCTGCTGATGCTTGCCGTTAGCAAGATCAGTGATAGTCTCCTCCTTGCCACGGAATCTTTTTCTTGTCCAGCAGATTAAACTCAGTTGATCACCATCTCTCATTGCCTCCTCAATTAGGGTTCCACGGGACTGTATTCTCATGGTTCTCCCAACACCCCTCCAACTACTTTGGGGGTATCTCTTGCGTCACAGATTCGCCAACCAATAGCTGTTGCTCTTCTGCGGCGAGAGTCTCTCTTCCAATTACACATTATCCCAGATTGTTTTTGTTGGCTCGCATTAACTACTGCCTCCAGACTTAGCTAGAAGTCCTTCTGGAACTCCTGTTCAGCTCTCTTCCCTTGGGCCCAGGGCTTAGTCTACCACAGCTGGCCTTATTTCTGTTTTATTTCTGATAGTTGGGCTAAAGTCCTAACTCTGCTATCCCAGCTTGAGCCTTTGTCTTTATGAAAGTTGATCTCTCTCATGAATGAAGTAATTAAGGAAGGCCATATTTAATCTAACAGACAAATTAAGATTCAGGTAGGATGTCATGCAGAACATGTAAATGCAAAGTGCCAGAAGCACAGTGCACAATAGAAACCAAGGTAGGGGAAAAGATCACTTTAATTTTCCTCTAGGCAGCTGAGAGCAACAATATGATATGCCTAGGGCTCTTTGTATAACATCAATTAATAGATCGTTTATTTTTTTTTAAAAAGAAACACTTTTTGTTCTAGTATCTGGTTCTGATGAGAATAAACTATAAAATAAATGTAAATTACATATGTTGGTGAAGAAGTAGCATTTTATTCTTAATCACTGTCATCATTAAGGTTCAGAATTTAGCAGACTAAGATGGGACAGATTTTTTTCCTTCTCAAGTCCCCAAATTCATTAAAGGAAAAATTGAACTGAGACCTTTGGAGGAGGCTGATATGATGCAGGAAGGAATAGCTCTGAAATTAAGAAAAGTCAAAGTTTCATTCCGCATCCTCCAGATAGGAGATGCTTTTATTGACCTGTTCCTTTGGGACTTCGCTCATTACAGTAACCATCAAAATAGGAATCCTTCATCTAGAGGCACTGCTCATATTTGCTAGCTGGCTGTTTGGGGAATGCAATCTTTAATTAGTTCAAGACATAAAATATTACATGGAATTTCCCACCAGCCCTTCCTTTGTTGTTGAGGTCAGCAAGGGTAATTTTGTTTTAATTGTGGCTGAGAAATCGTCTTCTGTGTCTATTCATAAAGAGTCTTTTTACCAGTTAATGACAATAAACTGTTGGGAAATCATATTACATTGTGTAAAACCCATAAACAATACTGTCCTAAAGGAGATTACAAATATATGGATTCAGGAAATGGGAGTGATTGATGCATGACTGTCATCTTATAAGTGGTTTAGGAATGTGTGCATCTTGTGAAGTCTTTTCTTTGTTGTCTTAATACAGCACATGGGAAAGAGTTGCCATTTATGTGATGGACATTCAGTGGGTGAAATCCGGACACTAGGAAAGTTGAAGGAAGTTGCACTATTGACTTCAAGGGAGGTAGGATTGTGAGCAGAGAGAACATTCACTCTCGTCTGTCACAGAAAGTAGAACAAGAGAGAATGAGTTCAGATCGCTGCAAGGCAGATTTTCTTTCAATATTAGGAAAAATATCGTAACGGTAAAAACTATGGAGCAATGAACTAGGCTGCCTAGGGCGGCTGTGGAAACTCCTTCGATGTTTTCAAAAAACATCTGGGCAAGCATCTGGCTAGGATGCAGTAGGTAGAGAATATCCTGCCCTGAGGCAAGTGGGTTGGCTTTCTATTACTCTATTATTTATATTGTTTTATACTTTGTGAAGCGCTCTGAGTGCCATGTAAAGCGGGGTGTGTGTGTGGTAATACTACTACTACTACTACTACTAATAATAATAATAATAATTAAAAAAAAAAAAATTTCTTAGCTGTTCATTGACACACCGGCATATAAATTAACCAATGCTACTGAATTTATCTGTACGATACATTTGTGAAGAAAGGTGAAATAACGTTATCTCAAAACTTCTAATTTATTTTGAGTGCTTGACTTGAGATACTTGGGTGTTGATATTTCAGAGAAGATTTAAGTAGTTTAATGCACATCCCCCACTGACTCTGTTTGGATTTGTGAGTGCTCAAGACCTTTGCAAACCAGCCCCCCCTCCCCCCCAGGTGTCTGACTGAACGATCCCAAAAATGTGATTATTACTATTCATCATTTCTATAGCACTGTCAGTGTTCCGAAGGCTTTGCAATCCTGATCAC
Source organism: Sphenodon punctatus (assembly GCA_003113815.1). Lineage (NCBI taxonomy): Eukaryota > Metazoa > Chordata > Lepidosauria > Sphenodontia > Sphenodontidae > Sphenodon > Sphenodon punctatus. The sequence goes on along the minus strand of QEPC01007499.1, from coordinate 8,323,822 downwards.
AACACTCCTGTGAGGTAGTTCATTGTTGTTCCCATTTTACAGACAGGGAACTGAAGCTGAAAGGCAATGACTTAGCCAGGGCTATCCAGTGAATTCACAGCTAAGGTGATATTTGAACCTATGTCTCCAAGATCTAAGGCCCCTTTTACATGGGCTGTGGCTCAGAGGGGGGTTGGTTTTTGTGCCGGTTTGTGTGTGGTGGGTGCGGGGAGGATGTAGACAGGTGCACATCCCTCTCCACTCACCTCCATCTTTCTACACGCATGGAGCAACCTCCATTTTTGCGGGGGCACGCATGAACACCCACCCCTCCAATGCGGATTTTACATGAGACTCACCCACCCATGAACGCCCAGATTTCTGGGTGTTCATGCATAGGCACTGCCTGTGTAAAAAGGGCTTAAGTCCAACTTATCTACTGTGTTACACCAAATAATGCTCTACACAGACTTTATAAGGAATAAACGACTTGTGATTATCTGTCCCCAAATTTTTTTTTCCCTTTTCTTTTTTTGGTACAAACTCAGTGGAAGAGGCAGGGATAGGTTCCATTTCCCTAAGGTTGTGTTCCACCTTCTTTAATCATGAGGCCATTCTTTCACCCCACCTAGAACCCTACCCAGTTCACTAGGTACTGTCCTGCTTCTTCCGTGAATGACACTGGAATCTCACAACCCTGACTCTTTGGGTGTTTTTAGACAGACAGGCTGGCCGCCCCTGGACCAGCTCCAGGGGGTGGGGGTCTCCCTGCATTCAGCCCCACCTAGGTCGGATTTAGACAGACCTGGCAGCTGCTGTGGCCCATGTTCAGCCTACACAGAACCCCTCTTCCCCCACACCATAGAGTTGCGGGTGGATCGCCTGACGCTCTAGGCTGCCACCCGCAATCCTATGGTGTTGCCCAGGGCAACCACTGTCCTAGACTGGAGCTGCAGAGGCTGTCCTCTGAGCAGACAGACTGCAGCTCTGCCTCGGACCAGTACCCCGGGTTTGGGTGGCCCACTCTGCTGGTGGTGCTCCAGGATGTTTTGGAGCATTGCAAGCGGCACTGGAGCAGCCTGCTCTGCCTCTGCTCCACCTGCCCATCTGGTGGCTGGCTTTTAAATGTTTCAGCCACCTGGGGGTGAGGCGGAGGTGGGGCTGCCATCCACCTGTTTACACCCTTTCTCACAAGACCACAGACTTGGAATGTAAAAGTGCCAACCATCTACGTAAAACTACCATTGCTCGGACAGTTCCATTTTGTGTTTGCTCTCCTAGCATGAGAGTTGTCTTGGGTTTTTATCCTGGCAATAGAGGACTCTGTGGTAGGAAAGGCCTCACATGGGTCTGTGAATGCATCAGCCTCCTGAGATTTGGCTAGGAGTGTCCTCACCAGGGTCTGACGCATTTGCCGATCTGCCAAGGTTTTGCCAGGAAGAACACCACAAGTAACAGGTATCTGGTATTAAACTGCCCCAGATTTCCCCATATCTGGGGTTTAGCCTAGGGCTGGATTGTACTGAACATGCAGTATAGCTGCTGACATTTTATTTATGTTATTTATTCAAATGTATATGCCACACTCTCCAATAAGCCTCAGGGTGGCTTACAGCATATAAAAACAGCTGAAAATCCCCTTAACCCCCTACAGCCCTTCCTCCTATTCCCCCCATCCACCTCCCCCACCCCCCAACCGTATCCATGCTTGTCAAACAAAAAGGACTTACGTAGTTTCCAGAAGATGGACAGTCTTGGGCATAGACAAATCTCCAAGAGGAGGAAGTTCCATAATAGTGGGACAGCCTTCAAGAGCGCCTTTCCGCACGCCCTAGTTGTAGAAACGTCATAGGGAGATGGTATATGCAAGAGGGCGCTCCCAGCTAACCTCAGAGGCCATGACAGGACATGAGAGAAGAGTTGGTCTTTCAGATACATGGGGACCAGACCATTTAGGGCTTTTAAAGGTTAAAACTTGCACTTTTGAATTGTGCTTCAAAAGCTATTGATAGCCAGTGCAGACTCGTAAAACAGGCCATCACGTTCTGCACCAACTGCAGCTTCTGAACAGTCATCAAGGGAAGCCCCATGTAGATCACATTGCAGTAGTCTAGCCTTGAAGTTACAAAGGCATGGACAATGGTGGCCAAGTGCCACCTTCTCATCAGATGTAATTGGTGAAAGCAGTCCAGGCTCAGCAGTGGATCCAAGAGCACCCCAAAGTTGCAAACCTGAGTGACCAAAGGAGACGACCTCCTCGATATCTCCAAGGCCAGCCAACCATCATTACTTTGTTCTTGTCTGGATTCAGCTTCAATCAGCTTGCCGAGCCAGGCACTGGGAAAGTACTAAGACTGCAGGACTCGGTTCAGATGAAAAAGAGAGAGAGAGGCTGCTTGCTCATGTGAAAATACTATTTGTGTGAATTTTGTGGTCAGGTATATGCCCACGTTACCCTGTTCCCTCCATCAGGCTGGGCTGCGTGGTTGGGGGTGCCAGGAAAAGCCTCCCTTCCACCCTCCCTCAGCCCAGTAACTCACCTGGGTGTGGCGGGGGTGGCAGTGACAGCAGCAGCGACTTCTCCAGCTGCCTCTCCATAGCTTCCTCTGGCCACTTCCATCCCCTTCCAACGGGGCCTTCCAAGGCAGCCATGGCTGGATGACATCACCAGCTGTGGCTGCCGTTGAAGGCACCATCGTGAGGGAGTGAAAGCAGCCAGGAGAAGTTATGGGGAGGCGGCTGGAGAAGTTGCTGCTGATGCTGACGCCACAAGGGAGCTCTTGATGAGGGGATGACAAGCCACTACCCTCTGGGTTTTCTTAGCTAGGAATGAGCAGAACCACCCAAGAGCAGTTCCATGAACCCGTCAGGGGGAATCAGAACACCTTCCAGTTTGCACTTCACTGGATTAATCAAAGCGACTAGATTCTGTCAAAAATGGAATACGGTTGAAAATAGAATTTCAGCCCTAGTTTGTTTGTTTATTTTATATTTATTCTAAAATTTATATGCTGTCCCCTCCTGTCTCGGGGCGGCTCGCAGCATTTTAAAACGTATTAAAACAAACAATTATAAAGTACAATTAAAACAATATAAAACCCATCCCCCCCCACCTTAACCCAACCCACCCACCCCAATTCCCTCGGTAAAGGCCTGGCGGAACAGCCAGGTCTTACACTTCCTACGGAAAGAGGGGAGGTCAGTAATCAAATGGACCTCCAACAGGAGGGAGTTCTATAGCCGCAGCGCAGCCACAGAGAACGCCCTCCTCATGGTGAACCCCCGGGAGCCCCCCCCCCCCGGACCGACCGCAGGGGTCAGTCCAGGACCCAGAGGGTGAGGTGGTCCTGCAGGTAGGTAGGTGGGCTTAGTCTTCAGAAAATTAGTAGCTTTGTTAGGATGTCTACTAAGAATGTAATTTCTTTTTGGTAAAAAATATTGTCTTTTTTTTCATTGTAACATGTCTTATAGATAGGTGTAAAAAAGCTATCTAAGATAATGCACTAATTTCAGCATTACAAACCTCACTACTGTGAGCGAGAATACAACCAGACATATGGCTTCTGGCAGGATCCTGTTCCAGAAGTCCACACAGAGCTAACCAAGAGAAGCTCCACCACTTTTCCAAACATTAACTGTCCGGAAGAGCCATGGCGCCATGCTTCCAAATTTTCAAAAACATTTACAAGCTTAATTATCTTAGCACGGCAATACTTACAGAAGAAGAGATTGGTTGATAGCGAGAGGGGCAAAAAAGCAGTTATGGAGTTGGGCTTGGTTTATGAATGGCTGTAACATAGTGGTTTAATATTGCTGCACCACAAGAAACCATGTAAATGCGTGATTATCTTTACCTATTAACATAAAACAATTTATTTATAGTGAAATTAAAAAAAAGCATCTGGTTTGTCACTGAGATGGGGGGAGCACCTGCATAAGCATATTATGGTACATGTATATATTGCGTTTCATGCCTGCGCTTACCCTTTGATTATTTCGGTTAATAGCAATGCATTCCTTTACTGCTAGATTATATTAACTGGAGAGAGATTTACCCACTGGCAAATTCCACTGCAGTGCAACATTGTGCAGTGATGCATGCTCATCCATTTTTGTTTAATAAATAAAAACCCTGCTCTTCCTGCTGGACCATAGAACCTCTGTGTGTTGGTGGGGGGAGGGGGAGCATATTTAAAGAACCGGTCTGATAAACTTGCTTGTTAACGAGGCGGGAGACTTGCACGGGTCTTCTGTTCATTCATGCTGTCTGTGCCAAAGTTAGTAATCTGTGTAGAAGGGTGTGTGTGTTTGTTTTGTCTCTTTTGGCTTATTTTGGCTGCCGCTTCCAAGAATTAGCAGATGTTTCAGTTGATTCATGATGCTGGATGTCACCTAATGGAACTGGCACTTTAATTAGGTGGCACCAGATGCTTGCTTGGTAGTGTGCATGTTAAAGAGCACTCATGCTGAGAATGCCAATGCTTTCTTTAGTGCCACTGTTGCCTACAATGATGCTTACTCATAGCTCTGGTTTCCATTGTGTATTTCCTACATTATAGCAAGACCCTTAGGCTGCATTTACATGACTCTTTTCCTGCCTAGACTCTTCATTACGGGAATTTGCATTCGTGCATTGTCTTTGTTCTCACATTCCCTGCCCCACTACAAAAGTACAGTTGTGTGTACAGTTGTGGCCACTCATAGGTAGCCCATTTTGCTGCATTTTTTTGTTGTCAAGTTGTCAACCATGCATTGTCCTGACCAGGCAGGCAGTGGTGGATTCAGCACCTGATGGGGCAATCACCCCTGTCCCCTCCTACAGCAATGTGGGCAGGTTAATCCCATCACACATTTGGAGAAATGCACGCGATGGATTTTGAATGATGTTAAATCTTGCTTTCCAGCTTAACTTTGTGGGAGTTAATGCAAATTACACCTGGTGAACCCTGCAACCTGACCCTTGAACACATTAAAAAAATATAACAGAGGAAAGGGTTTTTCAAATTCTAACTGTCTCGTGTGAATGCAGCCGGAGCTGGGTTATAGTGAACTTGGGTTTAAATGTGTAGAAGAGCTCTCTTTGGGCTATTTCATGTTCCAGTTCCCAAATGGCAAGGCTTACAAAGAGCTGTCAAAACCAGCCCTTGGTAATTTACGATAGAGAGATTGGTTATGTGTGAAGACTTCTATCCCATGGAAAATCTGTGGTAACTTCTTTTACATACCATCACGGATTTACCATGCAATAGAAATGTTTGCATATAACAAATAAGTTTGTGTGAATTAACTAAGCTCCTTGTTCTGGTAGAACTATGGACCTTTCCCCACGGGCCACGGTGGGTGGGGGGATGGGTATGCACTGGCGGCAGATGGAGGTGGATGTGCGGCCGTTCCTATGGGTGCACACCCATCTCCAAGTATGAAATGGCGCTTGTTGCTCCGTGTGTGGGGGATGGGTGGAGCGCGAGAGCATGCACACACGCACCCCCACCCACCGCCCATGGTGTTCCCATGGGCACCCCATCCGCCCCGCACCCACCATGGCGTTCACATGGGCGTCCCCCCCCCACCCGTACATGTGTGTGCGGGGGGGAGGGGGGCTCATCTGAAAAGGGCCACAGAAGCATAATTAATATATCCGTGTGTCTTCCAAGAAATTGATTCACCACTCTCTGTCTGTCAGAAAATCTTTGTATGCCAATGCTTTGCATGTCTCTTAAATAGACCCAATAATACTTATACCCTGTGAGGTAGAATTAGTGTCGGTGACATGCTATAAATGTTGGATGAAAGGAATTGATGAAAGTTGGGGGAGAGCCTGTGTGGTGTAGTGGATACGATTACACCACACAGACTTGGACCTAGGAAGCTAGGGTTTGAATCCTGCTCTAGCCATGAACTCACTGGGTGGTCTTGGAGAAGTCACACCTTATGAGCTCAGAGAGCCGGTGTAATGGATAAGGTGCTGGATTTGGACCTGGGAAGCCAGGCTACAAATCTTTTTATGAACTCTGTGGACGGTCTTGGGCAAGTCGCATTCTCTCAGCCTTAGTTCCCTATCTGCAAAATAGGAATGTGTGTCTGTGTTCCCTGGGCCCTCACCTGTGTCCATCGTAGACTGTAAGCCCACTGGGCAGGGATCTGTCTCTGGAAAATCTGTAACTGGAAAGTGCTGTGCATTCCTAGTAGTGCTATAGAAATGATGATGAGTAATAATAATTTGAATTATTATATAGCACCCCATTGCCGTGGCACTCGGAGCGCTTCATATAGAACTAATGAACACAACTTTTGATCCTCACAACAACCCTGTGAGGTCGGTTAAGCTGAGAGAATATTGTGACTGGCCCAAGTTCACCCCAGTGAGTTCCTGGCTAAGGCAGGACTTGAACTAGGGCCTCCCCCCTACCTCCTGGTCCAAGTACTACGTACTAGGAATTCTAGCAGGGCAAAGCCTTATTTATTCATCCAGATGCCACACTTCTTGATGTGGGTAGATGGGAGGTCCCAGTTAAAACCAGGGACTTCAGGTCAACTGCCTTGACCCCAACACAGCTGCAGAGTTGCCCCTTTTAACAGTTCTCTAGCATACTAGAAGCCTGCTCCTCCCATGCTCATGCCTGCCAACATTTCCAGAAGCCAGCGGGACAAGCTCCATCTCCTTGGTCAAGAGGCTCTACTCCTCAGTGAAGAAGCTCCGCCTCCTCACACACACACACACACACACACACATACCCCTCCCAATATTTCAAGTGCATTCAGAGGGACAGAAGCTCTCCTGCTTTCCATTCCATTCAGTTTCTTTTCATTCCATCATCTTCCCTTATCTTCTCAACTGCATTTCATGGGCGGCAACTAGGAAAGAGGTGCCTGGGGCTTTAATACTGGTCTCTTGACTGTCTCTCTCTTGAAAGAGGAATTTTGCCCACTGAATGAGGGACAGTGGGATTCAGCACACATAGGAGAACTGTTTGGGGATGTGTGTGTGCATGCTTCAGGCAACACACCTCTGCCTCCTTTTGGCTGACCAAGTATTTAAAAGAGCATGGCGAGAAATGGGAGGTGTCTTACAGGGTTGGACAGTTTTGACCTCTGTGGTTTCAGCTGCTATAGGGTGTTGGATGAAAGACATTGATAAAGGTTGGATGAGAGCCCAGTGTGGTGTATTGGATAAGATGCTGGATGTGGACCTGGGAAGCAAGGGTTTGAATTCTGCTCTAGCCATTAACTCACCGGGTGGCCTAGGATAAGTCACAATCTCTCAGTCTGGAGTAGGGCTGATGCGGCAGCAGCTTTTACCGCGCTGTGATTCCGTTCCGCCATTTCGGAACTGCCCGCGCCACACCGTGACTTTTCTGCGGATATTCCGCTAATTCCGCCGGAATTCTGCAAATCGCGGAATTGCGGAAAAATTGTGGGGAAATTGCAGAAATCGCAGAAAACCGCTATTCCGCTATTTTTTGGCGCTGGCGGAATTGCGGAAATCGCGAAAATGTCATGTTTCCACGATTCCACTAAGTTGCGGAATTAAATAAGCGGAACCGCGGAACCGCGGAATGAAACCGCGGAATGAAAGCCTCTGCCATGCCGTTCCACTAATTGCGGAAACACTGTTTCCGCCGGAAATAGCTACCGCTGCGATATTCCGCTACAGCCCTAGTCTGGAGAGGCAGTGTGGTGTAGTGGACAAGGTGTTGGAGTTGGATCTAGGAAGCCTGGTCTTTGTAGGTGATGAATCGGAAGAGCTGTCGCAGAACAACATGACTCTTACAAGAAGTACTGGAGCAAATCGACAAACTAAATAGCAACAAATCACTGAGACCAGATAGTAAACACCCCAGAGTTCTGAAGGAACTCAAACATAGAATTGCAGGCCGACAACTAGTAATTTGTAACCTATTGCTAAAACCTGCCAGGACTGGAAGGTAGCGAATGTAACGCCAATATTTAAAAAGGGCTCCAGAGGCGTGGTCAACAAAAGAACTCATGGCAAGAATTTACCACGAATTGATTTAGAATATACAGATCGTATTACTTATATTAAGAAATGAGAGACTGATTTAGGCAGAGTATTAGAGCAGAGTCAAAATTAATCAAATTTGGCAACATATGAAAAGATGCTCTAGGGCAATGGAAGTTAAAGAACTCCAGGTCAAGGTAATATCAAGATATTACCTCACTCCCATGCAGCTGAAGTATGGTATTAAAGGAGAAACGGGACTATGCTGGATCAACTGTGGAGAGAAGGATACATATAGTCATAGTTGGTGGTTCTGTAGTAAAATAAAGGGGGTTTGGTATAAGGTTTGGGATTGTACGCAAAATGGCCATGGGTCTGACAATACCTTTTTGGCATGAAACAGCCCTTCTAGGGCGTTACCCGAAATCTGTATTTAACTCTAGCCAACAGGCAACATGTAAAGTCATGACAACGGTGGATGGGTGGGGGGAGTGGGTTAAGGTTGGGGGGGTGGGATATTTTTTATCCTCCTTTTATGTGTTGTTTTTAATTCTACTGTTGTTTGATTTTATGACTGTTTGTGAGCCGCCCCGAGCTGTCTGTGGCAGGAGGGGCAGGGTAGCAAGGGGGCAGGGTAGCAAGATTTATATATATATATTGGAACTTTCTGTTGCAGAGTGGATCAATCGCCTGTGGTATATTTTGATAAGGGAAAAGATGGTGTTGGAATTGGAAGGTGCATGCGGGGACTTTGAGAATAGATGGTCTCTATTTTCAATTGAAAACAGTTCAAACAAACAAAAAAACAAACAAAGTGTTTGGTTTTTTTGGCAACCCTGATGTCCGTGAAACCATAAAGTTGTAGGTGGCCTTGGCTTAAGACATGTCTGTGTGTCTGTCCTGCCACCCGCAACCCCTCCTTCCCAGCCATACTTATACAGGAATCTGCTGACCCACTGGTATCGACCCCAGCCTCTGACCTTTTGGATTAATCTGCTCTAGTTTCCAATCACAGCTCCGTATTTCCCCATGGTTGCTGACAGGCTGATCTGGACTGATATGACTGGCAATTAACTGTGGCTTGGCTTCATCTGTCAGTTACCCCTGCAACAGTGCCCTCTGCTGGTTGTCAGTGTGGTGAGCACCCAAACCCCAGGCTGGTGCTCGACCGGTATAACACTGGGAAAAACACTGAAAATAATATAATTAGAGTGATCAAATGCCTCAAAAGGAGAGGCATTTAAGTTATAACAATAAACCACCATCAAAACAAAAAATTTACATAATTATGTCTTTGCTTTATCCCATCCCACCCCCGTCTCTTACTTTGTATGCTCTTCGCAGTCATTTGTCTGCAAGTCAAATTCATTCCGTGGAGCAAGGGGTTGGACTAGATGACCCTTGAGGTTCCTCCCAATCCTAAAATTGGATGTTTAGATGAAAATTGGTCTTAAAGGACTAAAATTATCCAAGACCGTAGCTCTGCATTTTGCCCCTGCTTTGTTCAAGGCGCTTGCAACAACATGATCGTGTTTATCAAGCATGTTGTCTGTTGCTCCGAACTGGGCAAGTGGACATATTACATCTCAATTAAGAACAGAAGATAAATGTGTGGCGGTAAATGCGGGTCGGAGGTTAGAGCCATTTAATGGAAGAAATGGAAATGGAAATTGGAAAACAATCTGAAGAATCTATAAGAGATAAGAACGAGGGAAACTCAATTAGAGGAATCTGTCTGCTCTCCCCAGTCTTGGGATAATTTCCTGCCTTTTTTATTGCTTACTGTAGCTGACCAGATTGCATTTTAAATAAACAATAAAGTACAACTAAACTGCAGTCTGCGGGCTGTTTACGTTGCCTTTAATTTCACACAAAAATTAAATAACAAACTAAAATACTGCATAAATAACTAAAGAGGCTTTTTGATGGCTCAGACATGCACCTTTGGGGTTAGCTCTGGACTATATTTTAAGCAAGTGAGGCCTCCAAATCTTAAACGTTTTTAAAGGGTTTTAAATGCCAAAATATTCCAGAGCACAGTTCTAGTGTCATCCCAAGTAATTCTCTTGGCTTCTAAGGAAATCCGTACAGGGAAACAAGCAATCCCTTGCTGCTAGCCAGCAGCAGATGGCCACCACTGGGCTTCCGTAGTAAACACCTTAATGTCGGTGGTTGTTATCTCATTAGGCCTTGCAGCTAGTGTTTGCCTCCAGGGAACCCAACTCTGCAGCATTATTTACTTTATCAGGGTGTCACTCCTTTTTTCATCCCTTTCAAAAAGATCAACATGTTTAACCATGAACTGCCCCCAAATTGGAGGTACTGCAGCTGTGTGAGTCAGCATGTATTGGGACTTTGGGGAATATGCTGTTTTTTATTTTGGCGCTGAACATAGCTGAGGAGAACTCGAAGTATAGACAAGAGAGCTAATGACCCATACTAATGTTCTCATCTGCCGCAGCATCTCTCTGCTTGGTAAGGGGAAACGCTACTATTCTCTCTGCGATGATCCTTCTAGCCAAGGCCAGAGTCCTCTCATCTCTAGGGTATTTCTAGGAAGAGGACACCAGCCCTAACTGAAAGTGACATTGAATCTTTAATTACTTTGGTTTTGGGGTCTTGTTTGTACAGAGTCTACTCTTGTGGCTGCGTTACAAGGAGGGGGGAGTTTGGGGGGAAAAGGAGGAGGACAAAGGTTCCTATAGGGTGCAGACTCATGTAACCACGCACTTTCCCGAGCCCCGGCCACAGGAGTAATCTGTCTAGGGTATATAGCCCGTCAGGATAGTGTGTGGACCCTCTTGACCTCACAGAGATCGGGTCCCTATCATCATAGGGCGCTGAGAATTGCCAGGAGTCTCGGGCCTCAGGCACGCAACAACACCACTCAATACCTAACCAGGCTGTGGTGAAGGCTGTGGTGCATGGATGGTACTGGGGAAATGGGGATAGGGGCCCAGGGGTCGGGGGTAGGGAAAGGTGATCACACAGGGAGGGGGGGGGAAATACACAGAAACCCAGGGAAGGGGAGACTCTCTCACTCACACTAGCTTGCTCCACACCCACTCTCTCTCTCTCTCTCTCTCTCTCTCTCTCTCATACACTGGTCACAGGATAAGGGGGGAAGGAAAACAGGTCACAGCACAAGCTTCGCTAATATCCAAACACTATGCAATAACAAGAGCAGTATGCAGAAACACAACACTTAGCTTCTTGCATGGGCCGGTCTCTCCGCCTCACTCACCAGTGCCAACTGCTTCTTGGTGCCGGTGTTTATACCAGAGGCTCCTCCCCGTCTGCATGCCCGCAAACATGCGGAGTGCCGCAGCGGGGACGTGGCTATGTTCCCAATGCCGGTGGGCCCTGCGTCGGCATCCGGGCCTTCCTCAGCGGCCGGCGGGACCCATTGCGATGGGTCAGGTACGCCCCCAGTTGTTGTGGGACATGGGTCCGAGGCTGCGGCCTCTGGAGACTCCAGGGGAGGGGGCCCGGAGTCCCGATGTGGTCCTGGGAGATGCAGGTCCCGCTGGGGGCACCGCCACCAGCGGGGCATTACAGGCTGTTACTTACATGAGAGTAGCTACCTCATGCCACAACTGTTCACACAAACTTATTTTTATTTAATTATTTATATAAAAATTTTATTCCAACCCTCCTGCCCACAGGGCAGCCTGGGGTGGCGAACAACAGTATAACAATAAAACAATTTAAAACAGTTAAACATTTACAAATTGCAGGGAAAGAGACACACACACACCCCCCCCTCACCAAAGGCCTGACAGAACAGCCAGGTCTTACATAAACGCTGAAATAACAGGAGAGTGGGAGCCAACCGAGCCTCCTCCAGGAGCGAATTCCACAGCACAGGGGCGGCCACTGAAAAAGAGTACCTTGGAGTACCTACCCTTGGGGATTAACTACCCATAGGAGTTTGTATTAATGGGAATAGGTGTTGAAGTTTTAGATGATTTGACCCTCATACACTGAATACCTTATCCGGTTTCATACAAACATCTACTCTGGGTGTAAGTTGCCTTAGGGATATTTACACCTCTTTTATGAGGCATGCATGTCTCTGGGAGTGACTGCTTCTTACTTTCACTCTATTCTGTGCTGGTCAGACCTCATCTGGAGTATTGTGTCCAGTTCTGGGCACCGCACTTTAAGAAGGACATTGACAAATTGGAACAGGTTCAGAGAGCGACAAAGATGGTCAGGGGTCTGGAAACGAAGTCCTATGTGGAAAGGTTGAAGGAGCTGGGTATGTTTAGCCAGGAGAAAAGAAGGCTAAGGGGAGACATTATAGCCACCTTCAAGTATCTGAAGGGCTGTTACATAGAAGATGGAGCAGACTTGTTCTCTGTTGCTCCTGAGGGCAGGACTAGACCCAGTGGGCTGAAATTACAAGAAAGCAGATTTTTATTTTATTTTAGTTATTTATTTTGCTGCTCTTTTACCCCGCACCCTCCCACTCACAGAGAAGCTCGGGTCAGCTTACAACAGTAATAACAACAACAATAATAATAAAAGAAACACAGCATATACAATTTAAAATTCATTCAATGCTAAAAATAGAAAAAGGGCAGATCTCTCCCGCTCCCATCCTACCCGTCTCCCTCTCCGAAGGACCGGTGGAACAGCCAGGATTTACACTGTCTTCGGAAAGAGCAGCGGTCCGGGGCCAAGCAGGCCTCCGTTGGGAGGGAATTCCACAGGCTAGGAGTGGCCACCGAGAACGCCCTCCCCCCATTGTCGCCACCTGGGAAACCCGGGGGACTTTGAGTCGGGCATCCCCGGCCGACTGCAGGGGCCGCAATATGATCCAGGGCCTGAGGCAGTCCCTCATGTAAGTTGGGCCCAGGCCATTTAGGGCTTTGTAGGTGATTACCAACACCTTGAGTTAGACCTGGAAGAGAATAGGCAGCCAGTGCAGAGAACAGAGCACCAGTGTAATGTGCTCGCTGCGACCCGTCCCTGTGAAGAGACGGGCCACTGCATTCTGCACCAGCTGCAACCTCCAGACCATCCCCAAGGGTAGCCCCACGTAGAGTGCGTTACAGTAGTCTAATCGAGAGGTAATAAAGGCATGGATGATGGTGGCCAGATCCAAGTCCGAAACGTACGGCTGCAGACGTCGTACCAGATGCGAAATGCTCCCTTCACCACAGCCTCCACCTGGAAATCCGGACAGCGGACCGCCAGGAACAGAGCCAGCAGCAGCAGGGTCGAGTCAAGGTGTGATTGGAGCAGGGTCCCCCACAGGAGTAGTAGTGCCGGGTCTGGGGGTAAGCCTCCAGGCAGGGCTGGGGATAAGTCCAAGCGGATGGGGCCAAGCGGTCCAACTAGTGCCGCAAGGTTCAATCTTTCCTCTTGAGCCTGGTCATGTTCCCCAGGCGGTGGGGTGTGTGGAAGGGGCTGGCGTAGCCGGGGAGGCAGGCACGCAACTAGTATGGTGGAATGGGGCCTAGGTGCCAGTGTACCGCCCAGGTGTAGCAGCCCCGGGTGGCTTGGCACCTCACCCCCTCCCCACGCCCTTCAAGCAGGGAAGGCGCTGCAGGTTGGGCAGCCCCTGGTCCCTCCGGGACCATGGATTATTCCCATCCCCAGGAGAAGGGCCGGTACCTGCTCGTGGGCTACGCGGCCGTGTCAGCCCCCATTGAGGCACATCTCCTTCCTGCCACGCGGGAAAAGATATGGAGGGGCGAATTTGTAGACCTGTTCGCCCTCCTATTCAGGGACCCGTTAGTGGACCCGGCAGACCCGAAGGACAAAAAGGAGAAGGAGCGCTTTAAGCGTCCCAAGGCCAACAGGAACTGGAACAACTGGACGGCGGCTTTTGCGATCTACCAGGGTGTTGTCATACAGGTGTATCCCTCTCAGGCCCCATAGCTCCTTAAATACGCGGACATAGTCTGCCGGGCTTATGAGTCGGGGCTTGCTGGGGCATGGCTCCGTTACGATGAGGAGTTTCGTCATCGGGCGGCGTTCACCCCTGGGATGAATACATGCACCCGACCTCTGGCTAGACTGTATGGTGGATGCGGCCAACGCACCAAGAGCGCATAGCAGCCACCTACTGGCAAAAGGTGGGGTCGCCCCAACAAATGACCTTTTTCGTGCCGCCTCCAAAAGAGCAGTGGCCAACCAAGCGAACCAATGTTGGGAATTTGTGCAGGTGGGGAAACGTTCCCGCCTGGCGTGCAGGTTCCACCATTCCTGCCCCAACTGTTCAGGCCTCCACAATGCTGCTGCCTGACCCAGAGCACGGACAGGGACCAAAGGGAGAGCCCCTCCTGGTCCACCCGGGAGAGGAGGGGAGGGGGGAGCTGGGCAGCCAGCTCCAGCAAAGGGCACCAACTCCAAATAAGGTCGAGCAACTGGCAGCTTCCCTCGAATCCCACCCGGACCCCGCGGAAGTAGATTACGTAATTGGCGATTTCGCGGAGGTCTTTCGGATTCCAGTAGGGGAGGTGCATCCACATAAAGCTTCACCCAATTTAAAATCGGTGATGGGTTTAGAGTCTGTAATCAGAGCAAAAATTGACAAAGAACTGCAGAGGGTAGGATAGCTGACCCATTTGCCTCCCCCCCGTTTCCCCAACATGATTGTTTCCCCAAGAAATCGCTGGGCAAGTACCGTATCATACACCATCTGTCATGCCCAAAAGAGGGGTCGGTAAACGACGCCATCCCTAAAGAGCTGTCCACAGTACGCTATGTGTCATTTGATACAGCAGTGGAGTTTGTCAAGAGCCATGGAACAGGGGCCCTGCTGGTGAAGTGCAATGTAAAGTCCGCCTTCTGCCTTCTTCCAGTGCACCCTAACAGCTTTCACCTTTTGGGTCTCCACTTTTCAGGGGCAGTTCTGTTTTGACAAGGCCATGCCCATGGGCTTTTCAGTTTCCTGTTCGGTTTTTGAAAGATTCAGCTCGCTGGTTGAGTAGCTGGTCAGGCAGCGTGCCGAGGGAGGGGACATCACGAAATACTTGAATGATTTCCTTTTCATTGGTGGTTCAGGTACTGACGAGTTCCGCCAGTTGATGGAGTCATTTCAGGAGTTGGCAGTCAGCCTTGGCCCCAGAGAAGTCTCTTGGCCCAGCCACCACCCTACAGTATTTGGGGATAAAGCTAGACACGGTGGAAGGGGTGTCCCACCTCCCCGGTGACAAATTGGCAGATATGAGATCAAAAATTGCTGGGTGTTTGGCGGCCTGTAAGGTCACGGTTAGGCAGCTTCAGTCTTTGATAGGTAGCCTGAATTTTGCCTGCAGGGTGGTGGCCCCCGGCAGGGCTTTCCTATCTCGATTATACGCCCAGTTGGCCGGCTCCCCCCAGCCTCATCACTACATACGAGTCACGTGGGGAATGAGAGATGATCTGGACACCTGGTCTTCGTTCCTTGCAGACTTCAATGGGGTTAGCCTGTGGTGGGAGGAACTCCTAATAGAGGCTGAACTGCAGGTTCACTCAGATGCGGCCGGGGGGATGGGATTTGGCGTTATATTCAGGGACTGGTGGTGCGGAGCCCCTTGGCCCACAGATTGGGTGCAGAAAGGGGTGACTACGGATCTTACCTTCCTTGAGCTTTACCCTATTGTTCTGGCAGTGCATTTGTGGGCGGGTGAGTTTGCTAATCATGCGGTGATTTTCTGGTGCGATAACCAGGTGGTGGTTCATATTTATCAATGCCCAGTCATTGTGTTCGCCCAGGGTCATGGGGTTAGTTAGGGCATTTGTGCTGACATGTTTGCGCTATAACATTTTATTTAGGTCAATGGAGTGGCCGATGCCATATCTCGCGTCCAGATGGAACGGTTTCGCTCACTTGCAATAACTTGCCAGGCTGAACCCGGAGCCCTTACCCCAGTGGGTGTGGACCCTTGGATTGTAGAGCTGTGTACCACTGTCTAGGAATCTTTGGCGCAGCGGACCAGGGCAGCATATGGAAGGGCCTTCAGCGAATTTCAGGGCTACCGCCTATCTCGAGACTGACCCCTTGTTTTTCCCATTCCGGAGCCTCAGATCCTTTGGTTTATGCTTGACACCAGCTGGCCGGGTGCAGCCGTAGGCACTGTTGGTATAAAGTTCGCGGCCTTAGCTTTTATGAGCCGATTAGCAGGTCATCCCCCTGCCCAATTGGGGATTTTTTGCCAGGCGCATGATGGAAGCATGGGCCAGAGAACGGGGCACCCCTCCCGATAGGAGGTCATCCATAACACCGCAGCTACTGGCGGACATGTGCGGGGCTCTCCCCTGCATCTGTTCGTCAGAGAGTGAAATCAAGTTGTTTTGGGGGCATTTCGGGTTAGCGAGTTGGTAGCCAAATCAGCTAGGGATAGGTCTTCCCCAGCATTGTCTGTCAAGGATGTCAGCATCCCTATGTTGCCCTGCGCTTGCGTCACTTAAAGACTGACCAGCGGGGCAGGAGGTGCACTGTACACCTGGCTAGAGCAGGCTCCCCGGCACTCTGCCCAGTGCGGGCTCTATTGCAGTACTTGGTGGTGCGGCCTGTGGTGCCTGGTTTGCTGTTCCGCCACGTGGATGGCAGCTTCCTTACCAGGTACCAGCTGATGGCTGTAATGCGTGATGCCCTTACAGCCCTTAATGTCCCAGCCGTGCTGTTTGGGACCCTCTCATTCTGGATAGGAGCGGCTAGTTTTGCAGTGACTGCTGGTCTGGGGAATCAGGAGATTCAAGCCATAGGCAGGTGGCAGAGCCAGGCATACCGGACATATGTTAGATCCCCCCCTGTCCTTGTAACATCAGTAATGATTGTCTGTCTCCCCAGGGTTGTGGCGTCGTCAAAAGAGCACTGTATGGATCGTGGGCCATAGCTTGGTTTGCTGGACCGGCAAGGCAGCAGAAGGATTGCACTGGGGAACACAGCTGGGGTTATTGGCCTATGCCCATGTTCGTTGGCTGGGCCATGGAGGCATGTCATGGCAGCAGTTGATTCCCACCTTAAGAAGGGAAAAAGGGGAGACCTGACCAGATATTTTAGTCATCTGCTTAGGTGAGAACGACCTGGTCCAGGTAATGAGTGTACAGTTGTTGATGGTCATTAGAAATGATATCTGGTCGATCAAACACATGTTCCCTGGGGTGGCCATCATATGGAATGACCTGGTAGAATGGGTGTCATGGGGGGGTTGGGGTTTCCCCATGCAAGATCGATAAAATGAGGAAGACGATTAACAGGGAGATAGGGCGGTGGCTGGAAGGAGTGGGCAGTGTAACGATCAGCCACCGCGCCATTACCCATAGGAGACCGGAGCTTTACAGGGATGACGGGGTGCACCTGTCCCTGATGGGGAATGAACGGTACCTGGCGGCAGTGAAGGAGAAGTTGCGGGAAGTTCTGGTTGTGGGAATTTAGGTGGGGGTCAAGTCCTTCCGGCAAGGGCCGGCATCCCCTTAGTGGCAGGGGTCCAGCACCAGAGTTAGGTAAGTTATAAGTTATAATGGGGCATCTCCATAAGAGATGGGTGTGTGTGTGTGTGACTACAGCCTCAATTGCAGGGTATGGCAAGCGGCTGAATCAAACCGCTGGGACAAGTGACCGGGAGGGCTGTAGGGACACGTACTGTCCCCGGCTAAAGGGAACTATCCTCCTTCCTCCGGCTCAAAAGGGGCCTTGTCCCCCTCCATAGCACATTAGCGGGGAGGGGAAGACGTTATGCAGTTATTAGGGGTTGGTACGCGATGGTATATCGGTACAATCCCTAAGTTCCGTTTGTGTTTGTTATTAGGGGTGCTGGACCCAATTCACATGCGTGATTGCCCCCACCATTCCAATTTGAACTTAATTTATAATGTGAATAAAGAGTGAGGCCGTTTAAACCCATTTCCTTTGTGTCGTGTCTCAATTGGGGGGGGGGGGGCCGTCAACAACCTATGCTTGTTCTTGGCGGCCACTGCTTCAGAATGGGAGCAATGTCACTTCTGGTAGCGCGTAGGACCGTCTAACACCCACCCACCCCTTCACGTTTCCCTCCCTGCATATGTTTTGGAGGCGTTTTAAGTGCCTCATCTAAAAGCAGTCTCACAAGGCTGCAAGATCTCACTGCATAAAAGGGGAATAGTGCTTTCACACATTACAAAACTCCAGCATTTGTAACATCCAGTATTATCTCAAACACTTATAAGAAAAGAACCTATTTTTGTCATGTGTAAAAGCGGCTTTAGACAACTGAAGCAACAAAAGATTTGGAAAAACAAAGTGATCCTTCACATTCAAGTTGTTATTACCACCAATACAGTTAAAATAAAAGGGAGATGATGTGTAATAGGTGGCATGTTCATTAAAATGTTTCATGGGAAGTGAACAGTGTGCATATTCAGAATCAATAAAATGAAAAAGCCGGAAGTAATTCTTTAAATCAATTATTTAAGGCCAGTTTTTAGCACCGAATATTTAGATTGTACTCTATTTTCCAGACTGCAGGTCAAAACATCCTGCTGTGATCCAAAGACTGGAATCCACTTCTCCCTTGTGCAATTTTGCCTGCAGATTCCGATGCTGAAGTTCATAGCACAATAGCGTAACATTGATCTTGCAAATAAATTTTGTAAAGAAGGACTGTTTGCCATGTATCTTAGCAGTGTCTAAAATTGACAAAGTGGAAAGGTCTGTCTGGAAGAGGTCACAGTGGAAATCTATAGTTATTCAGTTGTTGTTGTGTTTTTTTAAATGGGTTTGGGGACTCCAGCAGTCCAGTTCAGTTATGTAGCAGATTTGTCAAGACTCTTTCAACATCTGTACTCCCCTTACCAATAGTTGTGAACAGGAAATGCTAGGTGCTAAGTTTAAGCTTTACTGTGATTTCCCAATTCCACTCGTCTTGCAGCTTTGCTGCACTACTGAATGCGGACAATGTGAATTGTGCTGCCAATTTTGGACTAGATTATTTGTACCCTAGAGCTTATATGGTTTAGTGCTACACATGAGTTCATACCGTTAGAGAAGGCTTGATTCTTCACTGACCGTCCAACGCAAGTGTGCTTTGAGAAACATACATTTGGTTGATCCAGATAAGACCACCTGTCCTTTTCATACGCACCTCAAGAAATTGCTGTTATTAGTTCAAAGACAAATTGATCATGAAAATTACGTTGAGTAGGGGTATGTTGGTAAATGTAGGACTCATAATAAAGACCCTGTAAAGTAAAATGAGTGGAAAAACCTTCTCTGTAGCAAAATTGTTTCCTCTTTAAAAGGAAGATATTTATTTGAGAAAGCAGTGTAGTTCACTTTCTTGATAATGTGCCTGGAAGATTACTTTGAATTGGATGTGTGTGTGACCTCAAGAGTTGTCGTTTTCAAACGGTAGATCATGTTTTGATCCAAAACTGTAATTTAATATATATTTCTTCCCAAAGATTAAGCCATGCCATAGAAATTGGCAGTGTCAAGTTTAAGTCACTTAGGGCATAATAGACGGTAGGAAACTTTGTCTGGAATATGCCTGACCTTGAAGGGCAGAACATTTTATCTGACTTTACAAGGGCATATATAATTCTTTCCCAAAAAGGGCCCTTTATCAGGAAAGCAACATACTGTGATTAGAAGTGCAGTGTAATGATTATGGAATAATATAAGCAGCTGTGCAACTTCAGTTTGGGCTCGCTTCCCTGGGGAGCTCAGTGCTTTAATCTGATCCAATCAAAGGCATAAGGATGCTCTCAACTTTAATTCCTAGCCCTTTGCATAAGATTCCTGTTGACTTCAGTGAGTCTTTTGCATCAAGCTGCTAAAGTGCAGCGCCAGCTCTTGCAATAGCTATTGATGACAGTAAGCATATTCATTTACTGTAAGTCTGCTAAATTGTCGTATTCAAGACTGACAGCAGATGCCTAAAAATGAGATGTCGAATGAGGGAGGTGTTAGCCTTGATCTTAAGGAAAGGGGTCCACCTTTGTGATGTGTAGGCACAGTGCTGAGAGCACTACGTATCTGCTTTCAGGATGAATCACAGTCTGGTTGGCAGCCGTACAGTGGGGTCATGGCATAGCCTACCCCCTGTGTTCACACCTTCTTGAAGTCTGTCGCCTGCAGAAAGTTTGTTTCTTTACCTGACAGAAGGGAGAGACAGTTCCACTCTGGGTAAGCTTCATCCATGCCAGAGGCGGCTCATCTGTGGCTCTTCGCCGGTTCAAATGCAGCTCTTGACCAAGGTGGGTCCTTGGCCCTGGGCTGCCTTAATAGTCCTGTGCCTTATTTCATTGCACCAGTGTCTCAGATTGGAATTGCAGCTGCTCTTTGGAATCTCAGCAACCAAGACCGCAGACCCAGGACAGAGACCACATTGGTTCCGTCAGCCAATCACAAAACAGAAGATTTTGGTGCCCTCATACTTAGCTCTTGGGCTTAGGAATAGATCTGCAACTGGGCACCCAAAGATTCGGGTATTTCTGATGAATCTGGAATGCTCAAATTGACCTAGCTCTGTTCGGACACAATCAATGCCTGAACTGGACCCCGTGGGCTGCTTGAACATGATGGCTGACTTTTGAAGGTGACATTTTGAAGGATTCTCCGCAGCAGTTCCAACTGGGGCCTGCCACGTTCAAAGGCGCTTCTCCCCCCCTCCCCCCCCATACAGTGCCTCTCACCTGAGAGGCAGTTGGAGGTGGTGACCACCGGCCCTTGGAAAGTGACAGACCCTGGATGGGATGCTGCAAAGCTGTCCCAGCCGAGGCCTGTCACTTTCGAAGACTGCTCCCCCCCGCCCGGCACCTCTCACTTGAGAGACACTTGAGAGCCAGCCTTTGAAAGTGACAGACCCCAGCTGGAACACTCTGCAGCAGTTCTAAGTGGAGCCTGTCACTTTTTAAAGTCCGGTCCCCACCCGCCACCCACACATAGTGCCTCTCACTTGAGAGGCCCTGTAGGGGTGAAGTACCGGCCGGCCTTTGACAGTGACAGGACCCGACTGGGACTGCTGCAGAACCCGGCACCACAGCACTCTCAGCAGGCACTTTGGAAGTTCGGAGTTCGGCCCGAACTTGGCCTGTTGGGACGACCGAACCCGAACCTGAGTCCAAACACGAACAGACCGAACCGAACTCAATTCCGAACGTCAAAATGACCGAACAGTTTGGTCACTTCGGATCACATTTGGGTGAGTTTGGGTGACAAAAACGTGTCACTGGAATGCAAAACGTGACAGGGAGGGGGTGTCAGCTGAGGAGCAGACTTCCAGGCACCAGGGGTGGAGAGGCTTGGAGTAATAACCAGCCTGCCCAATCACCATCCCTTTTCACCTCAAACCACTGGCTTTGCAGTCTGCGACTGGTCACTGACTTGGCTGCACGGAGCCAATGGCGCTTGCGGTGAGGCGGGCACAGCAAGAAACAAAACTGATTGCCTCCCCCCTTCCCAACACCTTCTGAGCTAGTCACTGTTCCTGAACAGCAGGCGTTTCAGAAGGCTCCCTCTCCCAGCAGTTTTGTTCTCCTCAATCCATGACAATCCTCCTATTTCACTCATTGAACCCATCTACCTCCATATTATCATTTATTTAGCTTAGATTAGATAGATTTAGGTGTTATTTTTTGTTTTTACCCCTCCCTGTGTTCCCTGTGTTCAATCTTCCTTCTTCCCTCCCCCCTCCATTGAATCCTTTCCCTCTCCCTCTTATTCCATCCCTGATTCCCTTCCCCTGTTTTAAGTTTTGGATTTATTTAGAGTAGGATTATTATTA
>QEPC01007499.1:8207928-8298364 GCA_003113815.1 Sphenodon punctatus | reverse complement strand
GCGTTTTGCTATGGATTGGTAACTGGTTAAAGGATAGGAAGCAAAGAGTGGGACTAAATGGCCAGTTTTCACAATGAAGGGATGTAAAAAGTGGTGTGCCCCAAGGATCTGTACTGGGACCAGTTCTTTTCAATGTATTCATTAATGATCTGGAAAAGCGTGTTAAGAGTGAGGTGATCAAATTTGCAGATGACACCAAATTATTCAAAGTAGTCAGAACACGAGCAGACTGTGAGGAGCTGCAGCAAGATCTTACAAGACTGGGTGCCTGGGCATCTAAATGGCAGATGAGATTTAATGTGGAGAAGTGCAAAGTCATGCACATTGGGAAAAATAATCCAAATTATGAGTATACAATGCTGGGAACTAAGCTAGGAGTTACCACTCAGGAAAAGGATCTGGGAGTGATTGGGGATAATACACTGAAATCCTCCGTCCAGTGTGTCACAGCAGTCAAAAAAGCAAAGAGAATGTTAGGAATTATTCGCAAGGGAATAGAGAATAAAACTGAGGATGTTGTAATGCCTCTATACAAATCAATGGTACGACCGCACCTTGAATGTTGTGTGCAGTTCTTGGTTGCCCCATCTCAAAAAAGACAGCAGAACCAGAAAAGGTACAGAGAAGGGCAACAAAAATGATCCAGGGTATGGAACAGTACCTGTATGAGAAGAGGCTTGATAGGTTGGGGCTCTTCCACTTGGAAAAGAGACGACTGAGAGGAGATATGACAGAGGTCAATAAAATCATGAGTGGTGTGGAACTTGTAAACAGGGAATGGTTATTTACCCTCTCAACTAGTACTAAAACTAGGGGACATTCCATGAAAATCACAGGCGGCAGAGTAAAAACAGACAAAAGGAAAGTATTTTTTCACTCAGCGTACAATTAGGTTGTGCAATTTACTGCCAGGGGAGGTGGTCAGGGCCAGTAGTATAGCTGAGTTTAAAAGAGGTTTGGACAAGTTTCTGGAAGATAGTTCCATCAGCAGCTATTAGCCAGATAGGATTGGGAAACAAAACCCTTTACTGTCAGGAGCTCGGGGATGACCCACAGGAAATGGATAGTGTGGTGACCTGTTGGGTGCTTCTCCCAGGCCCCTGTGACTGGCCACTGTCGGGGGCAGGATGTTGGGCTCGATGGTCCGTTGGTCTGACCCAGTATGGCACTTCTTATGTTCTTAACATATCAAGGGCTTGTCCCTTACTCTGATGTGGAAAATGGGTCTGCAGGAGAAAGCTTTTAGGGAAGTGGATCAGTGGTGCACAGCCTTTGCAGCATTTAACAGATGCATTGGCATGTGCCTAGTAGCCCAAGGGCTGTCTACAGGATTTTAATCAGAGATAAGTACACTGTGTTGTTATTTTTCATTTAGACAGTGTTCTTAATGTGCACACTAGTGCTTTGCAAATCACACAGTCAGACTGTACAATGAGGTTTTCAATGGAATGGTCTTCCTGAAACCAGTTCCTCATTAGGGCTGAAATGGCTAGCCTCCGCAGTAGCTGTTTCTGATGGAAACAGCTCTTCCGCAGTGAGTGACACCGTGCGATAGAGACATTCATTCCGCTACTTTTGTTTGCGATCTTCTGCAATTTCCTCCAGCACTTTCCGACATGCAGTCATGGTGTGAAAGTAGTGGAACAATGTTTCTTCCAACTCTTTCCGAGATAATTTCAACACTTTATAATAATTCCGATGTCACAAAGCAAAGGGCACCGAATTAGTGAACTGGCAGCGGAAAAGCTGCAGAAAGTCATGGGCAATTCCAAAATGGCAGAATGAAATATTGGCATGGAAAAAGGAGTTGCCGCTTTAGCCCTATTCCTCATGTTGGGCTGTAAATGGGTCTTTAAACTTTTGTATGATTGAAAAGGTTACAGCCTTCTCACCAGAAGAAGTTGATGAAAAGCGCTCCTGGCCACCGCCACAACTTGGCAACTCAGGTGCAGCAATGGATGTACGAGCACCCCCAAGTCTGCGAACCTGAGTGGCCACAGGGCACTGGGCCCCATCAATAACAGGGGGTTCCTATATCCCCATTAATATTTTTCCTCTGAAAAATTCTGAGTCACTGATGCTGATTCATGATGCTTCTTGAATTGCTTAGATTGAGTTCAGCTGTCCCACTCATGTATCTTTGAAATTTGTCAGCATCTCACACAGTAGGGAAAGTTATCTCACTCCTCAGCTGCCAAAGAAAAGGCTTGCTGTGCAAAGAAAGACTAAGTTCTATTCTTTGTCTGGCATCTGCAGAATTCTATTATGATGTAGCTATTTGAAATTCTTTGCTGTCTGCTGCAGAGAAAAATAGCCATTTTTTGCTTTCTTATCCTATCCTCCCTCTTGGGTATTTGGCTTCTTCAGGGATATATTTAACCTGGAAAAGACTCTAGTAAACTCTGGGTGAAAAAAGAAACAACATGAGCCTGGGAATCAGTGTCCCATGAGTTTCTGGTCTGCCAGATGTGATTCCGCTGCTGCCCTGGACCTGGGTAGGCGGCTGACCCGGATGTGGTCCCCCGGAAGATCACAGGCTGACAGTTTGGACCAAGAAGCACCTGGGTGGGCCAACGCAGGCCATAGACGAGGCCGGGCATCTGTTCCCGCCGTCATCCCCCACTGGGGATTGGGGGCCGCCATGGCTAGCAACCATGGACGTGATTGGCTGCCATGGCTGCCTACCATTGTGTGGGGGGCATAATGGGGGGGCACCCAACCATGCATTTGTTATGTTCCCCCAGGGTGGGAGTGGGGGCGCTTACTGGCTGGCACACATGTGTTTGGTGTCCCAGCCAGGGGCAGCCCTCCCCTCCTGGCCTTCATATCCGGTGCGCCAGCTGCACATCTGTTTTCACCCTTTCTTTCATCTTCTAACATCTGTAATATTGACCACACTGGTCTCGTGCCAACATGTCAAACAGCAGGTGTTGATATGTAAAATATCAGCATTAGCCATCAGAGTTAATACCCTACTGGGAGGCAGCTTGACATTTTTCTTAAGAATTATTTTTATCATGATGAGCAGAAATCTGGTACATGTTGGCAGTTTTCCACAGCGATCAAAATTAAACTTTTAAAAAGTTTATTTTCTGAGGAAATACAGAAACCATAAATGCACAACAGAAGACATGTAATGGACCATTGGTTGTGAGGGCCAGTGTAGCCTAGTGGATAAGATGTTGGTGTTGGAACTGGAAGGCCAAGGTTTAAATCCTGTCTTATCCATGAGCAGCCTTGGGCAAATCACTCTCTCTCGGCCTCACTTTCCCGTCTGTCAGACGTGCATAATAATGACTTATGTAAGAGGGTTGTTGTGAGGGTAAATTAGGTAAGGATTGTAAAGCATTTTGAATACTGAAAATGCTATATAAATTATAAACAATAATATTATAAGGTTGTGATCCAAGACTTACTGAACTCAGCTGAAAGCTTCTGGTTGACTTTTCTGGAATCCAACTCTTGTGGCATCATGGAAGACCATTTTTGTTTGGAAAATCTAAAGCTGAAGTCACAAGTAGGTAGGGTGGGGTGGAAATGTCATGACCAAAGTCCTCTTTTTTTCGATTTTTTTATACTTTCATTTGTATGAAGGATGTTTTCAGCCTTTATGGTACTGCTGGAAACCTGAAAACAAATGCAATGATGCCTGTTAAAATCTGCTGACAGCCTAAAAAAATAGTTCTTTTAGATGTAACCTGCCCCATAGTTCTTTTAGGTGTGATCTGTTCTTGTGCCCTGTCATGATCCAGCCTGCCCTGCACCTGATCTGCCCTGCCCCTGGTCCTGGCCTGGTTCTTGCCCCGTTCTCAGCTCCTACCACAAGCCTTGTCCTGTCTCCCAACTGTGTTCTATCAGAGCCAGTCTCAAAATTTGCAGGGTCCAGGCCGAAGATAGAATGTGGGGTCCCTGGTGACCCCACCCCCTTAGAGGCACTCTCCACAGGCCCCTAGAGGTGACCATGTTTTGAGGCTCCATCGGGAGAGAATGGGGATCCCACACCTTGTCCTGGTGAAAACAGTGGCCACTATGGGACCCCCAGAAGTATAGAAAGGAGCAGGTCCTAGGACAGGCAGTTCTCAGGTTGTCCTATTATAAGTCCAGCCCTGTCTCCTACTTCTCTGTTTGTCTCACTCCTGCTCCTGTACTCTGACCCTGACTTCCTAGCTGGTCCTGATCCTGACACCTCTCCTAACCCTGATTTTGAGGGTTGCAGTGTCCCAGGCCGCTTTTAGACGAGACAAATTTGCGCATGATTGGTGAAAAATGCGCGTGTTTTAATGCTCATTTAAACACCTAAACCGTTTTAAATGCGCATTTGCCATGATCGTGTAAAAGCCCAAACCATTTTGAATGTGGTTTTTAAATAATGCGCATTTAAAAAAACCAGTTTTGGCATCCCCCCGATCATCAAAGGGGCTCAAAACCGGTTTTAAAAAATGCGCATTATTTAAAAACCACATTCAAAACGGTTTGGGCTTTTACACGATCATGGCAAATGCGCATTTAAAACGGTTTAAGTGTTTAAACGAGCATTAAAACATACACATTTTTCACCAATCATGCGCAAATTTGTCTCGTCTAAAAGCGGCCCCAGACCTGTGACTCTGACAAGCGACTCCAAAGAAAGGTCCCACGGGAAATGTAGTTTGAAAAGGAGTTTCCAAAGCAAACAAGCCTGAGAACTCCTGAACTACAGTAGGCGCCTATTTCAGTTCACTTGTAAATAGTGTTTTGGGGAGAGCCAGAAGACCAAATCAGGAAAGAATAAGGAGGATCTAGGACTTGCAGAAATACACAAACATTTAATAAATTTTTTATCAGGTTCCAGTTTCATGGCAGATGAAATGATATGGAGCAAAGGAAATTAATTTTATTTATTTATTCAAACTTCTGTCCTTCCCTCCAAGAGGCTAAGGGTGGCCAAGAGATTCAGGGCGGGAGCCTTTTAATAAATCGACAGGACACACACACACACCCCAATCCATCTAAAATGCAGTATCTAGGGCAGCTGTTTGCCCACTGTCACAGTATGAAGGAAGGATTCGGAAAGTATATTTATTCTCAGCTCAATATTGGTGAAATTCAGGTTTGCAAACAACAGCTAATCTACCAGCATCTTTCCTCTTCTCATCAGAAATGGAAAGAAATAGGTCATTTCAATTTTCATTCATTGATCTAAAATATTTCTCCTTTTCTTCTTGGTAAACCAGCATCCCAGTGGCCACCATTATTCATTTTTCAACCTTATCCCTTCCCAGGTGGATTACATATTTATTTATTTCCCCAGAAGTCTGTTTATTGCAGGCCCTTCTCATCCAGCAGAATGCATTTCTCTTCTCAATGCCCAGACATTCTCATCACAGTTCACTGCATATTTCGCCTGTGCCCTTGCAGAATGTTGTTATGCAGCATCGACTGCAAATGACAATGTTTAGGATGCACTCGCAATCTCCTAGAATGCCACTTTGCTTCCCTTTATTAAGTAAATAATATAGCTGATCAACAAGGAGACAAGCTTGATGAGGCTGTAAAAAGACTTGAGGTTCACTTTGCTAGAATTCATAACCCTTTTTTTCATCTGAAATTTGACTGAGGTGTATGAGAGCGTATGTTAAAATGTCCCTCCACCTCTTCCCACACAACCCTATCCCCAACCACTCCTCGGACCCACCTCTCACCGGGGGGAGTGGGGCATGGCATCATTCCCCGCCCCCAAGCCACTCCTATCCCCGGCTGCCAAATGCCTTTTCAAACAAGAAATTCTTATACCGCCTCTGGAAGACTCTTAGGCCGCTTTTAGACGAGTGGCGCGCGATTGCGTATAACGATCGCGCATACTTTGAAGCGGTCGCCTTTATTAATTACACAAGATGGAAGCGGGGTATTATGCGCCTATTATGGCAGTGACACATTTTTAAAGTCCGCGAATTAAATACCTCACAATCGAGGTATTTAATTCGCGGACTTTAAAAATGCACCACCGCCATAATATGCGCATAATACCCCGCTTCCGTCTCGTGTAATTAATAAAGGCGACCGTTTCAAAGTATGCACGATCGCGATGCACAATCGCGTGCCGCTTGTCTAAAAGTGGCCTTGGACTCAGGCTCAAGCGGACCACTGGGAGAAGGGAGTTCCATAACATCGGGGCAACAACCAAAAATCCCTCTCTGCATGCCCTTGTCTTGTCATATGAACAGGGTTAACAGATAGTACCCACAGGGAGGCGCTCCCAGCCAATCGCAGGGGCCACAATGGGGCACGGACCGATAGGCGGTCTTTCAGATATGTGGGGCCCAGACTGTTTAGGGCTTTAAAGGTAAAACCAGCAGCTTGAATTGTGCCTGGAAAGCTATAGGCTGCCAGTGCAGACTTTGTAACACACGTGTAATATGCTCCCGGCGTCCTGTTCCTGAAAGGAGGTGAGCCGCTGGATTCTGTACCAGCTGCAGCTTCAGAACAGTCATCAGCAGCCCCACAGAGAGCACATTGTAGTAATATAGCGTCGAGGCAATGAAAGCATTGAGGATCCGAATCACAAGATCCGAATCACAAAGAAAAGACTGCAGCCTCCTCACCAAATGCAGTTGGTGAAAAGCTCTCCTGGCCACCGTCACCATCTGACAATCCACGCACAGCAAGGGGTCCAAAAACATTCCAAGGCTGTGAACCTGAGTGACCAGTGGTGGCCCTCATTAGTGACAGGAGTCCCAATTCCCTCCAGGTCACAAGGCCAGCCAGCCATCATCACCTCAGTCTTACAAGGATTCACCTTAATTTGGCTCATCCTCATCCATTCCCAGACCATGGGAGAGAACCGAGACTTGCAGGGCCTGGATGAAAAAGAGATCTAGAGGTGGGTGTCATCAGCCTACTGATGGCATTTCACCCCAACCCTCTGAATGACCTCACCCAGCAGCCTCATATACATGTTGAATAAGAGGGGAGACAGAATGGAACCCTGCAGGACCCCACAGGGGAAGTCCCGAGAGGACAACGAGCAATTGCCCATCAACACTTTCTGTCACCTCCCTGACAGAAAGGAGTGGGACCACTCAAGAGCAGCCACGTGCACCCCCGCTAGGTTCCGCAGTCGTGTAAAAAATGCCTCATGATCAGTGGTGACTGGTGGGTTCTGAGGCTGCTGGGGCAGTGGGCAGGGCCAGCAGTGGGCGGGGCCAGCCCAGAGGTGAGCAGGGCCAACAGTAGGTGGAGCCAACCCAACAGTAGGCAGAGCCAACTGAATGGTAGGGAGGGAAACAAATCTCATGACAGGGAGGGAAGGAAACAAACCCCCTCCCTCCCTGTTCCCATCCTTCATGCTCCCACACACAGAGCCCCCACAAACCCCCTTCACTCCCTGCTCTATGCCTCTGCTCCCCCAAACAAACTCCCTCCATCCCTGTCCCCATCCCTCCTCCTCATCCACACAGAGCCTCCAAACAAAACCTCTCCTTCGCTGTCCCCATCTCTCACTTTCTCCCACACAGAGCCCCCAAACAACCCCCTTCCTCCCTGTCCCCATCCCTCATTCTCCCCCACACAGAACCCCCAAACAAAACCTCTCCTTCCATCACCATCCCTCACAGAGCCCCCAAACAACCCCTTCCTGCCCCCATCCCTCACTCTCCCCCACATACAGCCCCCAAACAAATCCCCTCTCCCTGTCTCCACCCCTCACTCTCCCCCATATACAGCCCCAAAACAAACCCCCTCCCTGTCCCCATCCCTCA
Source organism: Sphenodon punctatus (assembly GCA_003113815.1). Lineage (NCBI taxonomy): Eukaryota > Metazoa > Chordata > Lepidosauria > Sphenodontia > Sphenodontidae > Sphenodon > Sphenodon punctatus. Next base: position 8,290,628 of record QEPC01007499.1, on the reverse strand, counting down.
CTCTCTCCCACATACAGCCCCCAAACAAATCCCCTCTCCCTGTCTCCACCCCTCACTCTCCCCCACATACAGCCCACAAACAAACCCCCTCCCTCCCTGTCCCTATCCGTCCCTCTCTCCCACACAAACCCCCCTCTTCCCTGCCTCCATTCCTCAACCTCTGCCACAGGGAGCCCCAAGGGCCCCAAAGTAAAGGGCCTGTCTGGACCTGGTTCCCAGTCCTTCCTCCCCTCAGTCACTCACTCCCAGTGCGCAGTCACACCCTGGCTCCCCCAGCATTTTTTCTGGCCAGAGACTGGCAAGGGCAATGGCTGTATAGCCCCCAAATTTATTTATTTTCTGTTGGAGGATTCCTAAGGAATCCTCACAAGCGCCTCCACCCTGTCAACCCCAAAAACACAAGTGAGCATGTGCGAGAGAAGAATAAATGGGGCAATAAGTCTATCATCCTCTCGCACATGCTCACACTTGCACTATCATCTGTCAGTCCCCCTTCCCCCCTGGCTTCAAATCACACCTGGACTCTGGTGCTGCAGTGCACAGCTGCATCTTGCTTTGCTTCCAGCCGGCTCCAACACAACAAACACGTGAGCTCTAGTGAGCTCTTCCCCCCATGTAACTGCCTGACTCGCCCACCAGACAGTCTTGTTCTGCGCACATGCAGTATGTGGAGCGGCTTCTCCCAGCAAGGCTAACAAGCCTTCTCCCAGTGGCAGAGGCTCCTCCCAACAAGCAAGGTCTAGTAAGTAGGGATGGGCGAACAGAACTGAGTTTGGAAATTCGGTTTGGCTCGGTTCATTTAGGAAATTCGGTTCGGTTCGGAAGTTTGGTTCAGTCGACCAAACTATTCGTGTTCGGTCTGAACTTCCGAACAAAGTTTGGAAATTCAAACCCCGTTGAACTAAATGAAATATTATCTTTTAGGGATGGGCGAACAGAGCCGAGTTCGGAAATTCGGTTGGTTCGGTTTGAAAATTCAGTTCGGTTCGGAAGTTCGGTTCGGTCGACTGAAGTGGTCGACTTCAGTCCGAACTCCAAACTTCCCAACCACGTTTGCCCATCCCTACTAGTAAGCTGGGGGAAGCTGATCCCAGCGTCGGGAAGCATGGAGTGAGAGAAGGTTAGTTTAACCCTGCCCCCGTGAGCAGCGTGGCAGGTAGACGCGCTCGAGGGAGCTGGAACTCAGGGAGGGCAGCAAGCACTCATGCTGGTAAGTGCATTGGTGGGGCCAGAGGCCCGGCCCACTTATGGGGCACCACCCAGGAGCCCTGACTATAGAGCTGCCACTGCTCATGATCAGTGGTATCAAAGGCTAGTGAAAGATCTAACAAGAGCAAGAGTGTAGAATTTCCTTTGTCAATCTCCAGGCGCAGGTAATCAACCAAGGCTACAAGCGCAGTCTCCGTACCATACCCAGGATCAATCAAGAAATCTGATGGCATTGCCCGTTCAATAATCCTCCAGAAACAAGGAAGTTTAGAGACGGGCCAAGAGCTGGCCAGAGACCAGCGTCCAAAGATTTATTGTATATTTTATTTATTTTATAGATTTATACCCCGCCCCCTCCCGCAAAAGCAGCCCGGGGCAGCTTTTTTAAAGATGATTTTTTAAGCAGGGGCTGGACAATTGCAGATTTAAGAGCATCCGACACCCTACCCTCCCAAAGGGAGGTGCTGACAACCTCAGGCAGCAACAGCCCCAATGTTTCATGGCTGTCTTTCACCAGCCAAGACAGGCAAGGATCTAATTCACAACTGGTTGCCCTTATTGCCCCAAGCACCTCCCCCACATCAGTTTGTGATACCAGTTGAAACTGATCCAAAGAAACAGGACAAGCCTGGGCTTCCATAGCCCCCAGCTCTGATTCAGCAGATAAAATGGTAGCACCCAAGTCATGGTGAATATGAGCGATTTTTCTGCAAAATAATTAATACAAATGTCATAAAGTGGGCATCCAATAACTCCATTTCTGGGCAGAGACAAGCCAGATTAACCAGGTCCCTCACCACCTGGAACAGCTCTGCCGGATGAGACTTTGCAGATGCTATGATAGTGGAGAAGAAAACTTTTCTCACTGCCATCACAGCCGTGACATAGTCCTTTGAAAACAATCTGTGTCATAATTGGTCAGCTTCAGCACAACTCGAGCGCCATCTGCTTCAACAGCCTCAGGTCCTTTGTATCCCAGGGGGGCCTGTGCTGTTGTAGTGGTGGGAATGGATGCCTGGGTGTAACCATGTTGATAGCCATGGTCAATATTAGGGGTGTGCACCAGGGCCCCATGTTGTTTTTCATTGTCATTATCATTTTTGTTATTAAATTGTGTTGTTTAATGGTTAATATTATTAATGAAATGACATTTTTTGTTATTGTCATTATTGATTTCAAACAAAGATTTTGGTTTTGGGATCGTTATTGGTATGGATATCAATACCAAATATTTGATCTAATTATACGTAACCTAACCTAAACCTAACCTATATTTATACAAAAAACAGACTAGCCTAATATAATATCTAATCTCTCTATATATATGTACACAACTAATATCTATCTAAATCTAAGGGAGACAAGGGAAGGAAAAAGGAAAACGGTTATTTAATTATCTATATAACTATTCTAATTAATCTATGTGTATAATCTCTCTCTCTCTCTCTCTCTCTCTCTCTCTCTCTCTCTCTATATATATATATATATATATATCTAATCAATACTACCTATCTATATATAATGTACAGGAGGAAGAAGGGCAGGGAAAAGGAGAAGGTAAAATGTAGGGCATGAGGAAGGAAAGGTATTGGTAATACAATGAGGGCTAGGGAGGATTTTTTGTGTGCAAGCACCACAGTTCTGTATATGCAACCTGACAAGCAGAGCTCTCACAGAACGGAGAGAAAAAGCCTGGCCCTCCCATTATAAAGGGTTGCAGTGCCCTCCCCCAGAGCCCCCCAATTGGTTGTGGGAGGCAACAGACATTGAGCAATCACAGAGTGCCATGAGACTGCTGGGGCCTGCTTGTGCTGCTCATTGGCCAGTGATACATCCATCAGATACTGCTGAGCTGCTCGCCCCTTCCAACACAGACACAGTTCAAGATTCAACCCTGTTTAGGGCTCTGAGATGTCTGCTCCCTCCTCCCCTCTCCACACACACACACCCCCAATCCAACTGCCACAGCACCAATAATGACGATAACGGCGTTGTTGTTTTTGTTATTGTTGTCATTATTGATTGTCATTTTCGTTATTGCAATAATGATAACAAAAATGACAGTTTTCATTATCATTATTGTAATAATGAAAATGACATGCACACCCCTAATATGTCATTCCGCAAAATGACCAGGCCATCAACAGAGTAGCCACTAAGATCACTAGGTAAATCTCCCAGAAGATCATAGGGTGATCACCTGGAAATAATCAGTGGCCAGGGCTATTCAGACAATGCATATGTACAACCCTGACTACAGGAATTACTGTGTATCACATGATGATTTGCTGTGTGGTTAATCTGTGAAGCAGTGTTATCTTACAATTCATCATTTCTGTTGTACTTCCAAGTATTCGAACAGCTGTACCATCCTTATCAAGTTCACCCCCACAACAACCCTGTGAAGTAGGCCATTCTTATTCCCATTTTACTGATGGGGAATTGCAGCTGAGAGATAGTTGACTTTTGTAGGACACCTAGTGAGTTCACGGCTAAAACAGGATTGGAACTCTGGTCTCCCAGCTCCAAGTCCATCAGTCAATCCACAGGTTACATTTGTGCTGTAGGTTCTAGGGATGGGCGAACGCGGTTCGCATGTTCGGAGTTTGGACCAAACTCGGTCTGTTCGGACGTCCGAACTGAACATCCGAACCGAACTCTCGAACGACCGAACAGTTCGGTCGTGTTCAGATGAGTTTGGAAGCAGGAAAAACGTCTTTCCAGGGCCGAAAATTAGGTTTTGGTTCGGTTTCTGTTTTTTTGAATGTTCGGCCACGTTTGGCCAAACCGAACGTGGCTGAACCGAACCATCGAATCCGAACTCGGGTTTTGAACCGAACATCCGAACAGCATTCTGTTCACCCATCCCTAGTAGGTTCCAAAGTAGCACCCACTAGCTGAAAACTTTCAGCCTGTAGCTAAGCACACATTTATGGGGTACGGTGACAAAGATGGCCAGCTAAGAATTTCTCCTGCTGTGGGTTATCTTAGGGAGTTGGAATAAGAAGCAGTAAAGGAGACAGGCTGTGAGGGAAACACAAAGGAGGAAGTGCTGAAGTTTTCTGGGACAGCAGAATACTCAAGGAGGGGAGGTAATTACCTCCTTTCAGTACAGATAAACAGGATTGCAGAGTAGGAGCCTCCCTCCTCCCCCCACCCTTAACCTCACTTATTTAGAGAGGTTTACCTTCATTTACCCCCTCCCAGGTCTTGAAGCCTTCCTCTAAGGGTTCCTGGAGTGGTGGCTGGGCCTGCAGTGCCACTGCTTTTCTTGTCTCAGGCCCAGTCACTCCCCTCAAAAAGCTTCCCTAACCTAGCCATGCCCTCTCCTAGCCACACCTCTCCTGTCTGTCCCAGCCCTTACCACACCTCCCAGCATCCTGGTTGGCTGCCTGCCACATATAAGGCCAGGCCTGCAGCCACAGGCAGCTGGATGGATCATGTGACCTTCTCCCCTGTCTGTGTTCCCATTGTTTCCAGGCCTTGATCTGTCTTGAACCTGGACTCCCACTCTGACCCCTCCCCCCTTTCCTTCCCTGAATCATGAGTCACACACCCCCCCCCCCTTACTTTGGATTCCGATCCTTACACTCCCCACTTCTTGTGAGAAACTGGAGGAGGTTAGAAGATATTTGCCTTCCAAAAAGTGCTTGTGAGAAGAATCCCTTTGTTTCCTAGAACCTGAAAGGTGAGCACAGTTCCATGTGGAGGTTCAAGCCATTTGTTTAATTTATTTTAGGAAGGGGACCTAAAAGTAGCTAGAATAGATCTCGTGCATTTGTTCTGATCATCTCAAAACTTTTAATTGTTCTGGGCTGCTTCAGAGCAGTGCTTTTCAGCACACTGTACTCCAAAACAGACTATTAGCACTGGCCCAAGAGCAAATCTCTCCCCAGAATGATGAATTGATGTATTTAAACTCTCCACCGAGCACCAAATGCATCTGTGACTAAAGCCAACTTTCTTGAGCTGCCCTGCAGCCTTTCTGCTAATGTTTCTCTATTAGCAGCATGACTTACTTTTTCCCCAGACTATCCCTGTCAAAATATTTCATTGTTGAACTGTGCTTTCTCCAGAATTTTAATGTTGGGTTAGGACAACTACAGTGTGGTGATGATGCAGACAGATTTACTAGTTTGGGTTTATTATTAGTTATGCATCCTCATCGCAGAAGCCTGTTGTGTAAACTGGTGAAATGAGCATAGCCTGCAGAAACAAGCAGCTAAATTGCTGTTTGCAAGAAATTTCACCATATGGGGATCTATGATCAATTTCCCAATCATTTCCTGATACTGATCTGATTATTTTTTTAATTCTTGCAATACCGCAAGAGTCTGTTCCAATTTACTGACTTTCTGCTTACTGTTTACCATGTATTGTTCATTTACTGCTTACCGCATTGCCAAGGGTGTACTGTTTTATATTTATATTTATTTATTTATTTATTTAAAAACTTCTACCCCACTCCCTCCAGCTTTATGACAGCCCGGGGCGGCTTACAAAACAATGTAAAACAATTAAAAATACAGGGAAGGGTTACTAAAACAGTAAAAAGAGGTAAAACCACTGGCAACAAAACAAAACCCAACCCACCCTCATCCTCATTCCCACCCTCCCCCAAAGGCCGGACGAACAGCCAGGTCCTACAGGCCTGACAAAAGGCCAGCAGGCTGGAAGCTAGGCAAGCTTCCTCTGGGAGGGAGTTCCACAGCTGTGGTGCGGTCACCAAGAACTCCTTCTCCATCGTGGCCCCCAAGTTCACCCGGGGGACCGCCAGGAAGGCGCTCCTTGCAGACCGCAGAGGTTGCCCCACGGCCTGGAGAGTGAGGTAGTCTTTCAGATAGGAGGGACGCAGACCGTGTAGGGCTTTAAAGGTCAAAACCAGCGCCTTGAATCAGGCCCGGAACGCTATAGGCAGCCGGTGCAGAGCGTGGAGCACAGGTGTAATGTGCTCCTACTGCCCGTGCCTGTCAGGAGACGGGCCACTGCGTTCTGCACTAGCTGCAGCCTCCTAGTTGTCACCAAGGGCAGCCCCACATAGAGCGCGTTGCAGTAATCCAGCCTTGAGGTGATGAATGCATGGATAAGGGTGGCCAGGTCAGAGCTTGAAACGTATGGCTGGATCCTCCGCACAAGATGCAATTGGCCACTACCTCCACCTGACAATTCAGGCAGAGGCCAGGGTCCAAGAGATCCCCCAAACTCCTCACTTGTAGGGCCAGTGGGGGGAGGATCCCCTACACAAGGGGAGCCATCACCTCCGCTGCCCTACCCACCAACATCACCTCCATCTTATCAGGATTCAGCTTCAGTCTGCTCTGTCTCATCCAGTCAGTCACTGCTAGCAAGCACTGGGAAAGCACTGAGATTGCAGGACCTGGGCTCATCGAAAAAGAGAGGTAAAGCTGAGTGTCATCAACGTACCGGTGGCAACGCACACCAAACCGTCTCACGACCTCACCCAGAGGTTGCATATAGATAAAATAAAAGTGGAGACAGAATCGAACCTTGCAGTACACCCGGTTTACCTCCGGGTTTGTTGTTTCTTCATTTCTGAGCCAATCACGGTGCAAATAGCCCACTGCTTATTCTCCTCCCATTGTCTCTTTATCTCCAATTCAGTGCCTCCAGTCAGAATTGTTGTTGTATGTTGTTCCCTTTGCTTTGACCAATCTGCAAATGGATTGCATAAGAAAATAAGACTTGCCATATTGAGTCAGACCAATGGTCCATCAAGCCCAGCATCCTGTCCTCCGACAGTGGCCAATTTTGATCGCATGGGAGAAGAACCAACAGTCACCATGGGCAACCCACTCCCCGTTGTTCACTCTCAGCTCCCGATAGTAAGAAGTTCATACGTATATGTTTTTTAGGCCATGGCAAAAGCTAGTGCTGTTAATAAAATTCATTCATTCAAGAAGTTCATCCCGTAAGCTACTTGGTTAATAGCCATTAATGGACCTACTCTCTAAGAACTTATCCAGTCCCTTTTTAAACCCAGCTATACTGCTGGCCCTGACAACGTCCTCTGGCAACAAATTCCATAAATTAATTATGCATTGAGTGAAAAAGTACTTCCTTTTATTTGTTTTAAATCTGCCAGCAGCTAGTTTCATGGAGTGCCCCCTAGTTCTAGTACTATTGGGGAGGGTAAATAATCGTTCCCTATCTACTCATTCCACACCACTCAAGGTTTTATAAACCTCTATCATGTCCCCTCTCAGTCTTCTCTTCTCTAAGCTGAAGAGACCCAGCTTGTTAAGCCTGTGTTTGTACAGAAGCCGTTGCATACCCTTTATCATTCTCGTTGCCCTTCTCTGTACATTTTCTAGTTCAGCTATGTCTTTTTTGAGATGGGGCGACCAGAACTGCACACAACATTCCAGGTGTGGTCGCACCATCTATTTGTATAGAGGCATTATGACATCCTGCATTTTATTCTCTATCCCTTTGCAAATAACTCCTAACATTCTGATTGCTTTTTTGACTGCTGCTGAGCTGAGGATTTCAGTTTATTTTCCACAATCACTCCCAGATCCTTTTCCTGAGTGGTAACTCCGAGCTTAGTACCCAGCATTGTATTATACAAGGGGCCTATGTTATTCTCATTTGTCTCCAAGAGGAGCAGGATGGATCTTTACTACTTTAGACTGAACTGCTACTGTGAGGGTGGTTTTCAAGAAAGGGGACTGAATTATTAAAGAGTGATATGAAGTTTCCTCCCCTCAGAATGGATAGATGGATAAATAATATATATACTTTTTAGACTCGAGTGTGAGAAACCTAATGACATTTTCTGTCCTAAGCAGGTTGAGAAGAGCTTTCCTTTGACTAGTAAAGAGCAAGCGTAGTGGGTTCCTTCAGAAGGAACCTCAATCAGCAAAATTTCTGATGGTTGATTCTGTGGGGCGCCTGCACCAGCATCTGACAAGTTAATTATCAATCCTAATCTCCTGTTTATTATGTGTTCTCGATTACACTGTTAGAAAGTCTGAAGCAGCCATTGTGGAGGAGAGAATTCCTTTATTGTTGTGATCCTGTACCTGTGCCAGTTGTGATTGTCTGAGACTGGGTTTAACAGCCCCAGAGTTTAATAAACAAAGATTTACCAGCACACTGATTTAATACAACCGTTCTCTACCAGGACACTTTTATTGGGTAATTTCAGACATTACGGGATCACAGTCAACCACCCTGAATCACAGTGGATTCAGGGTGGTGGCTGTGATCATGTGAACGTCTGTTTGAGCCCCGTCAGATGTTCACCATGGTGAATTCCTGGCGGGGTTCAAAGCTAACCACGATTCTGGAGGTGAGGCCGACCTCACCTCCAGAATCATGGTTAGCTGAACCATAATCAGGAATGGGGCGAAGGTAACGTCTGTTACCGCGCCCCGCTCCACACCATGGTTCCGACCGCGGCATGGGATCAGGCGCAGCAGTCTAATTGGCCACTGCGCCCACCCGTCTCACCGAGGACAGGCGGCCGGAGGAGCACGGGGGGCGGGGCTGAGCAGCCGTACGTCGCACCGTGCAACCCCGCCCCCTCCTCAATTCCCCTTTGTGATCAGGCCGGCACATCTAAAGGACGGCCGGTCTGATCATGGACTGGGATCCGAGCCGGATCTTGGGCCAGGGTTTAGCGTGGCAGGCCATTACCCATTGTGTTTTCTTTCACCCTGAAGCTTCCACACTCGCCCATCAGAAGAGAGACTTCTGATGTTATTGTGTCCTTACATACCTTTACATTTTGTCTGTAATTTTTGATATGATGAGCCTAATTTTTCACAAACCTCCTGCAAGTATTTGAATAGAATTCATCTTCCTTGTTTGTAGTAAGTTTATTGCATTTGCTTTTCTTTCCACATGAGTTATCTATACTGCAGATGTTCTTGACCGAGAGACAACCAAGTCCTACTGGCTAACCGTGTACGCAACAGACCGTGGTGTTGTCCCGCTCTATACTACCATCGAGATCTATATTGAAGTCGAAGACGTGAATGACAATGCGCCTTTGACCTCTGAGCCCATTTATTACCCAGCTGTTCTGGAAAACTCCCCTAAGGATGTATCCGTCATTCAGATCCAGGCTCAAGATCCTGACTCCACAACCAATGAAAAGTTGACCTACAGGATTACAAGTGGAAATCCTCAAAACTTCTTTGCAATAAATCCCAAAACAGGTAAGTCAATGCTGTCAGTTTGTGTTCCAGGTACAATTTGTTTGGATTAACTTCTTTTATTTTTGCCTTTCCTGCATAAAACTCTTTTCTGCAGCTGACTTTTGGGGCAGGAAAGTGTGTGTGAGTGCGCCTTTTTACTTCAAGCAATTATGTTCTATTTTCATAATTTTTCAATGGCTCTGAATTGAGCATTATATTAGTATTTAGTGCTCCTGCTAAGGATGTTTCTTGCCTATAATGTGGCATGGCCAACAATTCATCGTTCATACTCTCGTGATGATTATTCTAATTGATCGTTTAATAACATCCCAGTTTTCCTCAAAAGGAAGGCAGCTAATGTCAACTGGGAAGGCCTACCCGATGTTTGATCCTGCGTTTAACAGGCCAGATTCTCATCTGGTGTAAAATAAATGTAGTTCCATTGAAACTGTATCTGAGAATCTGGCTTGAAGTATGTAGTGTTAAACATTTGCAACTTTTTGCTTTTCTTCTGAGTAGTATTTTGGTTGCCTGCTGGCCCACCCAGGACCAAGTCAACAAGGCACTTAAGCACATACTTGCTTTTTGCAAGAACTTCGAAAAGCAATTGAACACATGCATAAATCCCACTGACCTTAGTAGAACTACTCACTTGATTAAATCAAGCATGGGCTTAAATGCTTTCTTGAATTTAATCCGTTTAAGTATGTCTCTTCCACTAGAAATACAAAAGGTCAGGAACCCACACCAAATGGGATCAAGAGGGATCCCTTAAGTAGTTGAACCAGGAGATGGTTCAACTTCACTTCTTCACTCAGAAAAAGGAGATGGGACTAGTTTGCACCTAAAACGCTTTCCTTTATTTATTTTTTCCAATAGGGACTAATAACTTTAAAGCTTTGCTGATCTGTCTTTACTTTCTTGGTATTTATAGGGGTTTCATCTGGCCATCCTCCTCATCATTCCAAACCCCCTGTGTATTTCTCACACAGGTGGCCAGGATATTTGCTGTTCTTTAGCAGTTATATTGTGGCAGCACCTTCAAGCCAACCAGGCCATGGTCCTCTTATGCTAGGCAAACCTTTCACCCAGTTGTCTGCTGTGGAATTTGTCAAGGACTGTGTGCAGGTATAAATCATCCCCTTTTGTGCAGCTACAGAGAGTGTCATAATATAGGAAACACTTGCAGCTCGGTAGATTGCCTCTTTACTTGTTCTCTTTAAATCTTCGTCCAGATAGGGTGATGGAGTGTAGGTTTGGTATTTCTGAGGCATTTGAAAGGGGCTGTCCAAGTTGCGGGCCAGATTTGTCCCAAAGACCATAGGTTCCTCAACCCTGCACTGGGGGGTAACAATAAGAACATAAGAACATAAGTAGTGCCATACTGAGTCAGACCAATGGTCCATCAAGTCCAGCATCCTGTCCTCCGACAGTGGCCAATCTTGATCGCATCCAAGAAGAACCAACAGTCACAATGGGCAATTCCTTCCCCGTTGTTCACTCCCAACTCCCGCCAGTAAGAAGTTCATTCCGTAAGCTACTTGATTAATAGCCATTAATGGACCTACTCTCTAAGAAGTTATCCAGTCCTTTTTTAAACCCAGCTATACTGCTGACCCTGACAACATCCTCTGGTAACAAATTCCATAGGTTAATTATGTGTTGAGTAAAAAAGTACTTCCTTTTATTTGTTTTAAATCTGCCGGCAGCTAGTTTCATGGAGTGTCCCCTAGTTCTAGTACTATTTGAGAGGGTAAATAACCATTCCCTATCTACTCGTTCCATACCACTCAAGATTTTATAAACCTCTATCATGTCCCCTCACAGTCTTCTCTTCTCTAAGCTGAAGAGACCCAGCTTGTCAAGCCTCTCTTTATACGGAAGCCGTTCCATATCCTTTATCATTCTCGTTGCCCTTCTCTGTACCTTTTCTTGTTCAGCTACGTCTTTTTTGAGATGGGGCGACCAGAACTGCACATAATATTCCAGGTGCGATCGCACCATTGATTTTAGCATTATGACATCCTCAGTTTTATTCTCGATCCCTTTGGGAGTAACTCTTAACATTCTGTTTGTTTTTTTAACTGCTGCTAAACATTGGGCTGAGGATTTCAGTGTATTGTCCACAATCAATCCCAGATCCTTTTCCTGAGTGGTAACTCCTAGCTTAGTACCCAGCATTGTGTACGTATAGTTTGGGTTATTTTTCCCTACGTGCATCACTTTGCACTTGTCCACATTAAATCTCATCTGCCATTTAGATGCCCAGGCACCCAGTCTCGTAAGATCCTGTTGCAGTTCTTCACAGTCTGCTAATGTTTTAACTACCTTGAATAACTTGTGTCATCTGCAGATTTGATCACCTCACTCTTAACGCCCTTTCTCAGATCATTAATGAATACATTAAACAGCACCGGTCCCAATACAGATCCCTGAGGCACATCACTTTTTACATCTCTCCACTGTGAAAACTAACCATTCAGTCCTACTCTTTGCTTCCTATCCTTTAACCAGTTACCGATCCATAGTAAGACACTACCTCCTATCTCATGATTTTTTAAATTTTCTCAAGAATCTTTTATGTGGGACTTTTTCAGATGCTTTCTGGAAATCCAGGTACACTATATCGACCGGGCCTCCTTTGTCCACATGCTTATTTACACCCTCAAACAATTCCAACAGATTAGTGAGGCATGACTTACCTTTGCTAAATCTATGTTGACTCTTCCCTACTAAGCCGTGTTTATAAACATGCCCAGCGATTTGCCACCCTCCAGTCCTCTGGTACAGTGGCAGATTTTAGTGATAGGTTACAAATTACTAACATTAGGTCTGCAATTTCATATTTGAGTTCCTTCAAAACTCTGGGGTGAAGATCATCTGGTCCTGATGATTAGTTAGTATTTAGTTTGTCAGTTCACTCTAGGACCTCCTTCAGAGTCACGTTGATTTGTGACGTCTCTTCAAATTCATCACTTACAAAGTAAGGTTCAGGCATCGGTATCTCCCCAACATCCTCTGCAGTGAAGACGGAAGCAAAGAACTCATTCAGCTTCTCTGCAATGTCTTTTCCTCCCTAATCACCCCTTTCAGCTCCTGGTCATGTAACGGCCCAGCTGACTCTTTAGCAGGCTTCCTGCTTCTGATGTACTTGAAAAAGTTTTTATTATTAGTTTTAGCATCTTTAGCAAGTTGCTCCTCGAGTTTCTTTTTGGCCTGTTTTATTAACTTCTTACATCTACTTTGGCAACACTTATGCTCTTTCCTATTTACCTCCTTGGGACTCTCTTTCCATTTTTTAAAGGATGCCTTTTTGGCTCCAATAGCCTCCTTCACCTCACCAATAAACCACACAGGCAGCTGTTTGGTCCTCTTCCTACCTTTTTTAATTTGTGGAATACATTTAATATGAGGTAGTTATTCCTTCACACAGTTAATAAATTAACCAATTCTGTCATTTGTTTTTTTGAGGCACTTTAATTTTGGCCCATTTTTCAGCCCTAAGAGGCACATTTTATAGCGTTCTTTCGCCACATGGACTTCAGGAGAAAGAGAAACGCCTGAGCATGTTTTCATTTTGCCTGGTAGTCATGACCACAGCTGGCAGGGCTCAGGTGTCCCCCTTTTTGCCCTCAGTCATGAGAGCAGCTGCGGCCAAGTGTACAGACATGTACAGTGGAGGGGGACCCTTGAATATGCTCCCATCATTGCTGCTGGCTCCTCAGCCTAACACCACTGGACAGGGTCGGAGCCAGCAGCAGAGCACAGCAGCAATGGTGGAAGCTTTGGGATGGGTTTGGGGCTCCCTCTCCCCACTCCCTGTCTTGCTGTCTCCTACACCTTTAAAGAGAAAAAAGGCAGATAATAGGTGGAGTAGGGAGACTGTCTCCAGCAGTGGCTAGTGTCAAATGTCTCGGGGAAGGTGCAAGGCATATATGGAGTAAATCTCTTGACATTCACTCCCAGGTTCTAGCAGCTGGAAGTTGCATCCCCTGACCATCTTGGCTAATAGCCTTTGACGGCCCTCTCCTCTGCTAACTTTGTCATTTCTCCATCCTGGAAATCCTGTTTGTTCCATGAGACTGTGTCATTGTAAAGCCATGCAGTTGGGTTGCAAGAGGTTTAGCCCTAGCTTCTTTCTATTCAGATGCATTGTTGCACAAAAGACATAATATTAATTCACATCCCAAATTATGGATTGTGTGACTCCAGGTTGGGTATGTGTGTGCTACCGTCTGCAGATGAGGTCACAATGCCGAATTATGTCTTCATTGCTGTCTAGTACCTTTGTTATCAAACTGAATGGCGTAGAATGTATTGTGGGGGCGGGGGCTCAAGAAAGACCACAGATGGCAAACCCTTCACTCTTTTCTGACTAAGTTAGGTGGAAGATCCAATATAATGGGGTGGCAAATGGGAGAAAGTCCCAGAATAAGGGAGAGAAGAGATAGGAAGGTGATATGGGGGAGAGGGAGCAAGGTGTGTGTGTGGTGGTAGTGGTCTTGGGTGACACTGGTTGCTACCGACAAGTGTAAGGGGAGGGGGGAGGAGGCGAATCAAAAAAGTTTAAGAACCACATGTCTAGGATCATAGCATTATATTTCAGACTCAAAATGGGGTCACACACTATGAATTTAGGAATGAATTTGTTGCTTGCACTATACAACCAGATGCACTATACAACTCCTACTGCTGTCCCCAGACACTTAACTTAATTGTACAAGGGAAGGTTGGTGTTACAAGCTGACAATATTGCAACATCATTGGGACATTTTACTAACCCATTTTATTTTTTTAAAACAAACAAAAACACCCCCAAAAAATCAAACCCTCCAGACAAATGTTTGAGTAGAAGTATGCAAGCTTGTGTTAAAGATGCCCCTGTCACTTTACAGACCTTTAGTTGCCTGTTTATAAAGAGCCAGAGACCAAAAGCATAGGGACATACGGGGTAAATTGTAAACACTAAAGGTATATTCACTGCAGTGGGGAAAGTTAGTCTCAGAATTCTCAATAAGTTTGGACGTATTCAGCTGTCAGAACAGGACCGAGCCTTTCCTTCTGCATTTGTTTATAAACACAGCAGAGGATAGGAGCAAGGAGAATTGATAGGAACCTTAGTTATTCCATGAATTAACAAGGTGACCAAGTTCTAATCAGTACGTTGGCAAAAGAAGACTGTCACAAATCCTACAGCCATGATTAACCATGATCACTCAGTCTAGCAAATGCTAGGGGAGAATTTATTGGTGGGGGGGGGGAGGGAGATAGGGATGGAAAGTAAATAAAACAGATGATGGAGTTATAAAAAATGATTGATTAGGGCCATAAATTCTTATTTTTATTTCATGTATATGGGTGTTAATTTCACAGCGAAGCATAGCAGTAATTTACTGCATTGATTTATTACTTTTTCAGTGCTTCGAGGGAAACAATGAATTTTAATTCAAAACCATTACACTTCTTCTTTTTTTTGGTCCTCTTTGGTCTAAACAGCAAACTTGTGTGGCAGGCACACTGGGTAAACCAATAGCATGATATTCTAGTCTAATCGCTTGAAACAATTTAACTAGTATGACTACAGGCCATTTACAACCCTGTATATTCAGAGTGAGGCTATTGACATCAGTAAAATTACTCCAGTTCTGAGTTGGTGTGACTAAGACACATTTGCCCTGTTTGAGAGAGAGTTTTACAAATAAAAGCATCAACACTCCTTTGCCTCATTAATATTTTCTAGAAAATATGCACGTCAGTTCCTTTACTAAAGTTTTTTGAAGACAGATACAGTAGAGTAACATCAGTCCAAATTAGGCTAGGGATTTGGGAGAAAGTTGGGGAGGGAAAGAGCGCTTTTACATGTGCCACAATCTAGCAGGTTTTTTTAAAAATCTGTTTTTAGAAACTTCATGTCTCCTCGCACCGGAAAGTGCCCAGCCACCATTGGAAAGAGCAGCACTGGACGGCTTGCACATTTTTTAGAAAACCGGATTTGCAAAATCCCACCAAGGTTTTACAAATCTGGTTTTCTAAAGAATGTGCGAGGTGCCCGACGCCGCTGTTTCCAGTGGCAGCTGAGCGTCTTCCAGTGGGGGGGGGGGACGCGTGTAAGTGCCACCCATGCAAGGTTTATAAAAGCAGATTTTTTAAATCCACTAGGTTTGACACATCTAAAAGCAGGCAAGGTCTCCTTGACTCCCTTAAAGGTCCATTCCCTAGTCCTGCACCACTTACTTTAAAAAAAAAAAAAAAAAGTTTTGAAACCAGACTTAAAAAAATAAAATAAAAATGAAATTCTCACTACATTGTTTGCTCTGTTTTTAAGTCAGCCACAAGAAAATAATGAGAATAAATTTATTTCTGTAGCCTCCCCCCCCCCCGCCAAAATGGCACTCGGAGTACTTTACAATGTAAAATAGAATATAAAATTAATTTAGAATATAAATTCAGTTCAAAACAATTTAAATGGGGAAAATAAAGAGGGAGGCCAAGGGGACCAGCAGTGGATCCTTAAAGCACCTGGGGAACAAGTAAGGCCCTTTCCTCACAGACACGCCAACACTGATAAAATGGGTGTTACATTTTATTAGGGCACCCATAGTGCATACCTGCAGCCCTGCAACATGTATAATAAAACGTAACACCCATTTTATCAGCGTTGGAGTGTCTGTGTGAAAAGGGCCTAAGTGTTCATGTGCCTTTTAAAGATGAGGAAGGAGGAATACAGGGTGTTTTTAAACAAGCAAGGCGATGCTTGGGGGGAGGAGGGGTCCGTGTCGCTGAGTTGCACTGCCGCAGAGCACCCTCTCAGCTGGAATGAGTGGGGATTCCCAACTGCTTCAAATGGGCAGCTGCAAGGCAGTCCCCCTACATTTGTCTGGCCCTGCACACAGCACTCTGATTTCCCAGTAATGGTCTGTGAGTGGCCATGAGTGGGTGCTCTGAGCCACATCCGCACCACTCCACCTTTAGCTGTGCGGTGGAATGCGTGATTCCTGGGTGGCTATGTGGGGTAGCATCTTGTTTAAAAACACCCTAAGACAGACATCTGGAGGGAGCGAGTTCCACACTGAAGGGCTTGCCACAGCAAAGGCCTGATCACCCACCAACTTAAGGTGTGATGGGGGGATCCCCAAACAGCGGGTGGCTTCTGAGCACCAATACCTATCAGTGTGAGGCTCCAGGAAGAGGTCCCGAATATTGCTAGTGCTTTCAGGGATTTAAAAAACAGCAATGCAGTTTTAAACTGAATCCACTGTTCTACAGGCAGCCAGTGTAGAGAACGTAGGGTGGGTGTAATAAGATCATGGCTGCCCAAATCAATAAGCAGTTGCGCTGCCACATTCAGAACAAGCTGCAAATGGCGGAGAAGCATCACTGGAATCCCATAGAAGAGGAACTTTGCATATTGCCCAGTGTTGAAATAACTGCTTGTTATACCGCTATTGTAGCAGCATTACAAGTATGGCTGGCTAGCTAAGCCTTAGGGCAACCGTAATAAATGTCCTTAGTTCTGTTCCTCCTTGTGTCACCTCCACAACTCCTGTTTGTACTCTCACAGACAGAGGTAGCCATCTTGTAAAACACTGCAGCTAGAATTAAAAAAGAGGCTGGATAATTTTGTATGCTGGTATGTCAAATCTGTATTTATACATGCTGATGTAGCGTTAATCAAATTGCATGCTTCAGTTCATAATCTAATTAGTACAGGGTTAGAAGGGGAATCCATTCTATATCTCTGTCCCATGTACAGGATTGTAAGCCGTGGCAGGTGCCTGTAGGGTTATTTTTTTTCTTCTTCTTTCCTATGAAGCAGTAGTCCTAACACTCTGTTTGAGGAAGGATGCCTGATGTAAGACATTGTTCTGATATGGCATGGTAAATGTAATTTTTTTTCCACTTTCACCTCTGCACCCCTGGATCCCTGCATGCTTTTCTGTAAATCTGTCAATCTAATTTCTCCCTGCAGCTTCAGCTGAACACAGAATTCTTCACCATTTGTCCTCAGGGCCCATGTAATACGGCCATGTGCTGTTGAAGAGCTGCCTCATTCCCCTCCAGAAGGGGCAGCATATGAGTGATGAGAAAAGTGATTCCAATGCATGCTGTTAGTAAAGCACTCTTGGGATCCTTTAGTAGCTTGCTTGCTTTATTGGATTGCCTCCTTAAAAGACCCATCACCATCATTCAGTTTTCCAGCGGAGGGATATTGAATGTACAAGCCCCGCGAAGATTACACATTTGCTCCAATCTTCAGTCTTCTAGGGATCAAATGAGTATGCTCTCCTGGCACTTAAAGATCCATCCTGTAAGGTGCAGACTGCTTTCTGGGGGGTGTCTGGAAAAAATGGGTAAGAAGGGGCAGACCTTTGACACCTTGCCAAATTGTTCCTTAGCTGAACTGAGCAGGAACTTTCAGACTGAGCGAAAGCACAATGCTATGTGCTTGGTCAGTTTAAAATCTCTAATTTACATGGAAGTTAAAAGCAATCTACCATTAAAAAAAAAAAGCCATTCTTCCCCCCCAGAAAGACTTCTATTTTTGTTTTTAATAACCACTTGAACAATAATACCCAATATTTTTTTTCTTTCTTTTTTAAAATTACTCTAGTAATTTTGCTTCTCTAGCTATTTTGGGACCTCTCATCTTTCTGAGAGTAAACAGCTTCTTATGGTTTCTTCTGGACAAAATACAAAACAAAACAAGTTCCTAGATGGTTTCATGCATTAGCATGAGTCTGATCCGGAAGCATTAGGGGAGTCACATTGCACATGCCATTAAATATTCAATTAAGCCCCCTCCAGAGTGGCATTTTTATATGCCTCATAAATAGAGGCTTTGGGGCTATTCTCATAGCTTTTGTCTGTTGGGTGTGATTTGCTGCAACCCTAACCTGTTTCTATAAGAATCCTAATTTGAATTGGTATGTGACAGACAGAAGCAAATGAAACATTGCGTCTGCAAAAATCTCTTCCCCCTGTTTTTTTAAAATTATTATTATGTGAAAAGCTTAGGTTGCAGAATGCACCAGGTATAATTCACTTTTACTCCAAAAAGTCTAACCCACAAAGCTAGGTTTATCATCCGGAGGCAATTGAAGACTTTTCTTTTGGGCCAAGCGTTTACCAGGAGTGGGATAGGTGGCGTTAGCTGGGGGATTCTGGGGGATTTTTAAAATTTATTTTTAATATACTTTTATATATGGTTTTGATTTTGTAACCTGATGTGAGCTTTTGGGGAAGAGCAGGATAGGATATGAAGCCCTTTTCAAACATACCGTGGTGGGTGGAGGGGAATGGGTGTGCTCCGGCGGCGGGTGGAGGTGGGTGTGCACCCGTTCCCACGGGCACAAGCCCATCTCTACCCACCTCCATACGCGGAGCAACCGGCATTGGCGCCGGTTGCTCCGTGTGTGGGTGATGGGTGGAAGTGGGTGGAGCGCAGGAGTACGCACGCACCCCCACCCACCGCCGGCGGTGTTCCCACGGGCAACCCCCCCACTGCTAGTGGTGACCCATGGCATTCCTACGGACACCACCCCCCACGTGGGGGGGGGCGTCCGTTTGAAAAGTTCCTAAGTTTAAACAGATTTAAACCATTCACATGCATTTTTCATACTATGCGAAGGGATTCATCCTGCTCTCAATCTGTCTGCACTCTGCACCATACAAATCGGTGGAGAGAGGCACAGCATTATGGATGCCTGACAGTGGCCATGGCAATAGGGAAAACACTCTAATAAATCAACAACCACTTCGACTGGATAGCTTATATTCAAGCAGGAGCCAATCAGGAAGCAGGGGTGTGTAGCCTTAGCCAGAGCAGAGGGCCTGAGGGCCTATGAGACAAGTTCCTTGAGACAGCATATATTGATCATCACCAACAAATCTCAGGTTTACAGAAGCATTTAACAGCACTATAATAACACCCAGGATATGGAAGGGACATTGGCTCTCCTTCTCCAGAGGCTTTACATCAGAGAGCGGGGTGGGGACAACAACAACCCTCAGCATTTTGCTTAACCTCCCATTTGTTTCCCTGGACTGATCTACATAACCTTTCCGGACACTGGCTACTGCATACCTTGCACGCTTCCCTCCCTCACAGATTATTATTATTATTATTATTAACAAACATTTATATAGTGCCAGCAGTGTACCTGGCACTTTACAAAGTAATAAAATAGACACGGTCCCTGCCCCTAGGGCTTACAATCTGAGAGACAGGAGCTGGGGGAGAGACTTAGGAAGGGGAACAGAGGGAGAGACAAGGGGTCTAACATTCATGAAGATGCGAGGTCTCAAGTGCACGTACTTGGCTTGGTTACGATGAGAATGACAGCAGGCAGGTCCATGTTGCAAGGATAAGGGTAAACCGATCGTAGGTATAGGAATAGTGGCTCAGCAGGATAAAGAGTCAGACAGAGCAGAGCGAAAGAGGTGAGTTTTAAGGAGAGCTTTGAAGGTATGAAGGGAGGGGGCAAGGCGGATGTGGACAGGGAGGGAGTTCCAGGCATGGGGGGCAGCAAATAAGAAGGGACGAAGGCGCTTAGGGGAGCAGGGAAGGCGTGGTAGGGTGAGAGAACGGACAGAGGAGGAGCGAAGTGCACGGGCTGGAGTATGGAGGGTGATAAGTGCAGAGAGGTAGGGGGGAGCAAGGTTGTGGAGACAGATGAACCTATCAGATAGAAGTATCTGCTCATTCTCCCTTGCTCCCCTCCTCATGTCTGGAACCAGGGGCGGCTGGTGGGTTTTGAGGTTGGAGGGGCACTGGGGAAGTAAGGGCGGGCCCAGGGGCAGAGCCTAGCCTAGGAGCGGAGTCAGGGGTACGGTAGGCGGAGCCGGGGCATAACCCAGCCAGCAGCAAGGAGTTCCCAGGGTTAACATTGGATGGACATTACATGACTTAATCCAGCAATTTCAGTTAGGCAGGTTATATTCACCTCCTCTGCCAGATTTAAAAGCAGGCAGATCACCAGACTCACAGTTACATCTCATGATTTCAAAACCTCAATTGAATCATGGGGCATTAAATACTAATTCCCCCTCACCCTCTGCTGCGTGTGTGTTGGGGGTTGGGGCGGGATTAGTATTTAACACTCCACATCATCAAGTGAACTAAACCCATATAAAAACCAGAAAACCACACATAAACAAACCAAACCATTTCCACAAGCTCCCAAAGGCATCCCCGGCAGCCAAACACAGGCCTTTTTTTAAAAAATTGGCCAGTTTTAGGGATGCATTGCCACCAAATCAGACACATCCAGACCAGCATCCCTACTAGCTTCACCAACAAACTGGCTGTTCAAGAACACAGATCCCTTTTTAAAAAAACAGTTTGGCCCCTTTCTGGGCTGCATTCCCACCAAAGCAGGCCCCGAGTACAACCAGCATCATCCCCAGCAGCCACACCTTATCCCCGGCAGCCAAATGCCTGTCCACACAAACTATGTTCCGGAAGCAGCAGTGAAACAGCAAAGGGGCCATTTAAAAAAAAAAAGAGTAGCCACGACCAATGGAACCACAAATTTACAAAATGGGCTCTCTACTCATGCTGGGAGATTAGAAGGAAAGCAGCAATGCATTCATTGATGTCCCTCCATTTTCAGAACCTGGATCTCTACTGGATTGTGCTATGTGAAAATCAACATTTATGTCTTAATGAACTAAATTACCATGATGTTAAAGCAAGTACTTTACCCTACTCGAAAAGTCTAGGCCCTCTCCTTTTCATCTCCATACAGGTTATCGGTTTAGCATTGCAATGCATTCCTTTATCTCACTTTCCAGTACAGTTTCTTTATTCATAACCTTTCCAGACACCATTATTAGTCAAACCTGGTCAAGCAACCAGTCACAGTTTGATATATTGCACACCCACTCATTCACCTCCCACTGATAGCCAAGGTCAGTCATTAAGACTGTTCTATGTTCTTTAACTTTGAGAATATTGACTGAATTTAAATCAAGGACAGGAGCATAATTGAGTTCTTTAGCTGAACAACATTCTGCTCCATAAGGGATTATTACTGAGGCACAGACATGGTAAACGAAATATTTAGTATTACCAGTATTAAATGCATCTGTTGTACAGACATATATACACTGTGATATAACAGGGGAAGTGGGATGAGAAATAAGGTATTCCTCATTGTTGCCTTGTAGCAAACTAAAACCACCCTCATGTGCTTTTCAGAGATCCAAGACTAGATCCCTGAGCTGAGGACACAAATGAAGAGGTGGATATTGTGAGTTATTGGCATACAGATAATAGTCCAGTGATGTGAGCATTTGAAGTCAAGTAGAGATAAGTGTCAGAGAGAAAGCAGGAGGTGGAGGTGGGGAGAGGATAAATGCTTACTGATTTCTAATACTACATAGTAGGCCAGCCACTTCTGATCTTTATTTTCTTTTTCAAATTGCTATTTCTTTCTTTCTTTCTTTCTTTCTTTCTTTCTTTCTTTCTTTCTTTCTTTCTTTCTTTCTTTCTTTCTAGTTTTTACCCTGCCCTTCCCAAGAGGCTCAGGGCGGCTTACAAAACAAATAAAAACAATACATATAAAAACGACATTAAAAAAAAAAAACCAAATGCCCAAACTTTCCCCAGCCCAGCCCCAGCCCCGCTATCACCCTCTGACCCCAAATGCCCTAGCAAATACAAAATTCTTGTGACTTTTCACATAGTCCCATATTTTGGATTGTGTTTTGGTCTGCACTGATTCACAGTTGACACAATGCATCTATAAAACCCTGTATGCAAAGCAATCTCACGTAGAGAACATTAAGAATAATTTCTTACTTTCTGTCATGTGTCAACTATTTTCTCCTGTCTCATCTTAGACTAGGTACCTCACTGTATTACAGAGCTGTTAAAATCCACTTGCCCGATTTCCTCTCCTGAGTAAATTTTTTTGAGATGGCAAGTCGATTTTTACTGTCCTAGGACCAACTTGGTGAGTAGATCTTTATGCTCGACTACTGAATTTTGTAACTATTTTTGTATCCCTGCTATATTAGTACATGTAGAGTCTGTTTGTACCCTTGAGTAACACCTTTGGTGCCCCCAGAGGATTTTGGACAACAGCAAAACAAGAGGACAAATGGGATAAGAAATAAATGCCAGCCCTCGCTGTACAAGTAACTTGTGGAAGTGATTGCCGGAAGATGTTGTTCAGGCCTATAGCATAACTGGGTTTTCAAAAGAATTTGATAGGCTTTTAGAGGCTAGGTTCATAAATGGCCATGTTAGCATGCACAGCATCTGGCTTTTGGGAGATGGGAGTAAATAACAGAAAGGATCACTCCGTTTTGACCTGTTGTGCACTTCTGTGAAGCAAATGAATGTGGCCCATTGTCAGAAGCAAGGAGCTCTGTGTGTGTGTGTGTGTGCAGAAGCATTGGTCTGACCAAGGGTAATGTTACACGTGACGAGCACCGTCATGCGTTGATCCTGGCCAGGGGTGAGGACCCCTGGCAGGATCTGGCCCAGCCGTCGAACAGACGTGTTGAAACCCCAGGCTGGGGTACCCTGCGCTGCTGAGCAGAGCCCCCTCACTTCCCTGACCGGTGGCCAGGATATCCTATGAGGCTGCCGTGCACACCCAGAACAATCCTGGACTCAGGTCAGGTAGAGCGGGCTATCACACTGGACAGCCCGCTCTACCCCAGTCCAGAGATGGCTTTCCTGGGCTGCAGCAGCGCTTATCTGGTAGAGGTGGGCACCAGGGACCCATGTCATTTTCGTTTTTGTTTTTTCATTTTTGTTATTTAAATCTGTCATTTTTGTTTTCATAAATATTGAATTTTTGTTTTCATTTTTACTTTCGTTTTCATTTTCCATTGGTTTCAATGGAAAACACATTTTCGGCTGTAACGTTTTTGTTTTTCATTATATTTCGCTGAATCTTGGAGGGATTATACCTCCAATGGAAGGCATTAAGTGTACCAAGTTACAAAATGTTGGGATAACGAAATCCAACGTTAGAAGCAGTTGAATTATATGGCTGTTCCATCAGGCTTTTGGCGAGGGGGAGGGAAGGGGTGGGGATGGGGATGGGGGCTTTTCCCTACATACTGTATTTTAAATTGTTTTAAAATTTTTATATTATTTTAATGAATGTTGTTCACCGCCCTGGGTTGCCCTGTGGGCAGGAGGGGTGGGATATAAATTTTAAATGAAAAAAATATATATATATATTTTGCAAAAATCTTCATATACATTCTTAACTGTAACGTCTTTGACTCACATTTAATGTAGATGAAACGTAGCATGTTTATACCCCTTCCTATATTTACTATCTCTGCCAACGTTCAGAAGCATTGGATAAAAGGTCCTGGTGTTATAAGCAATTAACTTGTAAGTGTATGTCTGAATGTAACATCTTTGTAGTCCAACCAGTGTACATGAACTTTGGCAGGGCTGTATATCACACTATCACAGTCATCTCTACTAAATATCATAAAGATGTGATAAAGGGTCCCAATTTTATATGCCTGCACAGCATATGCAGAGAAGGAGCCTATGCCAGGGATTCTCTTACGTGTCACTGTGGTATAAGATCGGTTTGTGATGTCAATTGGCCAGCAGAAATGTTAACCAAATATCCTCATTCTGTGCTGTGACCATCACAACTTTTTTTTTGGTCCCCTTTTGACCACGCTTCCTGGGACATTCCCCCGGCTAGCCCGGGAAGCGTGGTTCAAATTGACCCCTTGCAGGTATTGACCGTGGCGAACATCTGGCGGCCGCCAAACAGACGTTCGAGACACGGTGACCACAGGTGGGTATTCACCGTGGTTCACCGTGATCTCGTAACGTCTGAAAATACCCAATCCCAACACCAATTTGGCCACCTGTTGAACATGCGATGTGAACACCATTGCATCACAAGGACAGTTTGCATTTTCTGACTAAACATATGACCAACATTGTGTCTAATGATATCGTGTGCTGTGTTACCAGGCAAAACATGGGGAACGAGGTGGCAGCGCTTGTGTGTTGAGATCGGGTGGCTAGAAAAACATTGATTTGCCCCAGGATGGGGTGTGTGTCTAAGCAGCGCCACATGGTGAACACAGGGCCAAACCAGTGTTCATATCAAGGTCAAAACACACATTCAGACACCCGTTTACATTATGTCTAAAGACACCCTATGTCTCCTGAATTTGGGGATGCTATCCCCGAAGTCCCAGTGATGTCTCTTCTTTGCTCGCCTCAGGGCCACCCCCTCTGCCCACCTCAAAGCCATTACCGATTGGTCCTGTAAAGCTGGAAGCATGCAGTAATTGGCCAGTGAATGTGTCTGTCAGTCTGTTGGGTTGCTCCACATCCTCTCTCCTATAGCCTCCCTCCCCCTGCTATGCCAGGTGCCTACTTCTGACTGGCACTGCATGTGCTGCTATTTATCTGAATAATGGTCTTCAAGGGGACAACATAAATTGCTTATAAAATTGGGTTCCTTTATCAAATTGACCTGTAATTTGATACAGGTCCCGATAAAGCCGCCCGAGCTGTTTCAGGAGGGGCGGGGTATACATGTGAGTAAATAAATAAATAAATAAATAATTTGGCAAAGATGACAGGGAAGATATATGATGCATTCCTGCCAAATATCCTGTAAACAGGATGGAATATAAACATGTTACAGCTGGAAATGTATATTCAAGTTAATGTCTTATACCATCAGGACCCTTTATCCAATCATTCTGAATATTGGCAAGAGTGTTAAGCTTGTGGAGGGACATAATACCCAGAGGTTTCATACAAATTGGAAGGACGATAAAGAAGATGTAGCCATGAATGTGTATGGAGCTTTTCATAAAATCACAATTTTCAGTTGCTTCTAAAATCGGTTCCTTTATTTATTTATTTATTTATTTATAATAAAATTTATATGCAGCCCCCTTCTGCCTCAGGCATCTCGGGGCGGCTCACGACATTTAAAAAAATCATTTTAAACATTAAAAACAAACAACAATAATTACAATTAAAAACAATATAAAGTCCCTTCCCCCCCTACCCTACCCTAACCCAACCCACCCACCCCATCTCCTTTGGGAAAGGCCTGGCAGAACAGCCAGGTCTTACATTGTCTGCAAAAAGAGGGAAGATCAGCAGCCAAGCAGATCTCCAACGCGAGGGAGTTCCACAGCCACGGTGCAGCCACGGAGAGCGCCCCCCCTCGTGGTAGATACCCGGGAAACCCCGAGAAGGGCGCCCCCAGCCAACCGAAGGGGTCGATCCAAGACCCAGAGGGTGAGGCGGTCCTGCAGATAGGCGGGGCCCAAGCCGTTTAGGTCTTTAAAGGTCAACACCAACACCTTGAATTGGGCCCGGAAACCTATTGGCAGCCAGTGCAGAGAGCGAAGCACCGGTGTAATATGCTCGCGTCGGCCCGTCCCAGTCAAGAGATGGGCCGCCGCATTCTGCACCAGCTGCAGCTTCCGAACCAGCACCAAGGGTAGTCCCACATAGAGTGCGTTGCAGTAATCCAGTCTCGAGGTAATAAAAGCATGGATGACTGTGGCCAGGTCCGAGTCCGAGACATACGGCCTAAGCCAACGCACCAGATGTAATTGGCAAAATGCTCCCTTTACCACAGCTGCCACTTAGGCATCCAGGCGGAGTTGTGGGTCCAGGAGCACCCCCAGACTCTGGACCTGAGAAAACAGGGGAGGACGGACCCCATCAATGTTTTCAAACTTGGTACACATAGTGCCCTCCATTGGGGGCACAACCTCCCGAAGTGTCATTAGAATTGAATAAGAAACAAAAAGGTTATAGCTGGAAATAAGTTTTTCAGTGTTTTCCCTTTATTTCAAAAATAAAATGTCGTTTTCATTTCTATTTTTGTTATTATTTGTCGCTTTCGTTATTGCAATAACGATAACGAAAATGACAATTTTTGTTATCGTTATTGTAATAACGAAAACGACATGCACACCCCTATTTTCCTGGGCTGTGACTTGGCGATGGACCCAAGTCACAGCCCGGGTTAAAAACTACCATGGCCTAGGGAAACCCATGATCCAGCCCAGGGAAACATCTGGTGGACTGGATTAGATGTGACGGCACCGTGGGTGGCCACGTGGATCAAAGCATGACCACCCGTGGTACTGTCATGTTTAAAAATACTCCTGGTATGACACTTCTTATGTTCTGAATCACAGACTGCTGCTGCTTCACAACAAAACAAAGGCTACAAGGCTGCTTCAATGAAAAGAAATAATATTCATAATATAATCACAAGATTTATGAGGAGAATGAGTATATAAAGAAAGTACAAATACACCAACGATTGTTGGTGGGAATATGTAAGCTTTTGGTCTGGACAGAGTGTTTCTGACATCTCCATAAAGTGTAGAGAAAGTAGGGTTTGCCGCCTTGGTCCCAGATTTAGGCAATAGAGACAGAGCAATGATACCTTTTATTGGACCAACTACAGTTGACGGAGTTATGCGAGCTTTCAGACCTCAAAGGATACTTCATCAGCTAGGTCTGGGTTATTGGATCAACTGTGGTTGGCCTAATAAAAGATATCACTTTACTACTTTGTCTCCATCTCCATAAAAGTTACTTACTTCAGGGAACCAGCAGAAGACCCTAGGTCCAAGGGACTTTTTGCTCATAGCATCCTATATCAGCCTCTGTGCTGCACATTTTCATGGCTGCTATAAATGAAAATACGTTCTCATTGCTTTTTGTGAATATGTGTACCTACCCACCTATTTTTCTTTTACAAGAAAGTATATGTTTTTTGTCAGGGTAATTTGCAGTTAAGAAATCTATTTGTATGGTAATCATAAAGAGAGCAAAACCATATTTCAGATCTTGAAAGGGTTTGTTTTTCAGCATCCACACGTTCCCTGAACTTTAACCTAGCAACAGCATATCAGAAGCAGAAAATCAGTATTTTTATATGTAACAGCATTATCCCAAGGATTAATGCTGGATGAGTAGAAGTCTGCAAAGTAAGAGAATATTTTGTCCATAATTAATGTGTTTCCATATACCATGTGCAGTATTTTCTGATGTTTGTTGAATTCCGAGGCACTATGCAGTAAATTGTGGAGTATTAATAATAATAGATAGCTTACTGAAGCACGCAGACTTACTGCCGCTTGAATTCACTAGAGTTGGGCCCATCAAGTGTCCGGCATATGCACCAAAGTATATTAAAATCAAATTGCTTTGACCATAGTCACCTTGATCTTCCCATGAGTTCCACTGAATTCAGTCTGGCTTTCCAAGAGTGCAGGATTTTTCCTGCATGGATCTCATTGCATCATCATTATTATTATTATTATTATTAGCTTTTATATAGCACCAGCGATGTACCTGGCATGTTGCAGAGAATAAGATAGACACGGTCCCTGCCCAAGAGCTTACAAGTAGCTTCTTACAGAAGATCAGAAACAGGCTTTTAAAAAAATTGACTCCCCTCCCCCCCCAATGTACGTAAGACGAAGGGGAGTCAAAGAAAATCAAAACTTGACAAAGGGTGAAAACAGCAGTGCTGGCTCCCACCGCTGCTACAAACTTATCCGGTAAAGCAGTGGTGGGAGCCATTACTCTAGCCGGCCGCCGTACAAAAGTGATGAGCGAGGGAGAGGGGAGGGAGCTACATGTACATGCGTCTGCCCCCTTCCCCCCAGCTGACTTCGACATGGATTTAGGTAAAGTGGGCTATCAACCCGCTTTACCCCTGGCCGGGCAGCCATTCCCTAGCCATGTTAGCGCTTAGCCTAGGCTGTGACCTGGGGATGTTCCTGAGTCATACCCCAGACTAAGTGCCAACACCGCCCAGGAAACAGCACTGACTAACATCTGGCAACGCATTCAACAATGATGGTAGCCCACAATTCCATATGGGTCAAAGAATGGGAATGCGGGCTATCGTCACGTCGGAAAACACCCAAAGAGTTGATTCCTACTGAGATCAACAGCAAAACATCCATCAATCTAAGAGGGAACAGTGTCAGCCCCCTGCACATCTTAGAATTTATTTTATTTTATTACAACATTTCTACCCTGTCCCTCCTGCTCCAGGCAGTTCAGTGCGACTTACAAAACAATAAAAAAAACATAAAACACCATTAAAACACATTTAAAACACATTAAAAGGAAGGCACTGAACAAATAACCCCCCTCCCTAAACTACTCCCCCCACCTACTTCCTGACATTCCATTGTCAGGAATCTGGAAGGCATCTTGCAGACTACCAGGGATCTGGGAGGACTCTCGTGGTCCCTCTCTGCTGCGACCCAGAGCCTCCACATACTAGGAAAAAGGTCTTTCAGGGTCTTAGTCGGTCCATGGGCCGGCAAGGCAGTGGGACCTAACTCATCATTAGGACCAAATGGTGTGAGCTGAAGCCCTGGAACCCAGGCCCTATATCACCTCACGTAGCCACACAGGCACCTTCAGCAAGCTTAAACCTCCTAGGTGCGGGACTCAACTGAAAACAGGGGGGCAGAGGATGGGGTGAACACACAGGGAAGCGGGGAACCAGAGACACAAAGGGAATGCTAGGGAATTGCACAATGCCACAGTTAAGATTCCTCTTGGAAAGACACATAGACACCACATTCTCTCAGGAAATGGAAAACGGAAGGGTGGGGGGAAGGTCTTCACTCTCACACTTGATCACACACAATTCTCGAAACTCAGAACACTTTCCTGTAACTCTCTCACTCTCTTTGCCATGGCCTCCTCCAGGGCCGGTCCAGAATCCAGATCACCGGTGGCGTTTTATACTCCAGCGCCGGTCCTTTTATACTCCAGCTTTGCCCCTCCCTGTTGTGTGCCACAGCGGCCTCCGGAGGTGCAGGGAGATGCCGCTGCTGCAGGCTCCACCCCATGTGGTGCACACAGCGGTTGTTCCTTGCAGACCTGGGAGGCGCCGCTGTCCCCTAGCCCCACCCCACACACTGTACACAGTGGCCGCTCTCCTAGAAACCCCAGGATATGTTCCAGCTGCCATTGAAGTAGCCATTGACTTTGGTGGGAGCTGAATTGCACCCATAGTGCACATAATTTGATCTGTAGTGTGAAAAAACAGATATTGTAATCTGTTTATTCACAAACAGTGGTGTGGGCATGCAAATCTGACAGAGAGAAGTGGAGATTTTGTAAGAAACAGTAAGCATTTAGGCAACTTTAAGTAAAATTCTGAGAGCCAGTGTGGTGTAATGGCTAAGTGTGCAGTACTTGGACCAGAAGGTTAATGAGGAGACCCCTGGTTCTAATCTTGCCTTACCTGGAAACTCACTGGGTGACCTTAGGCCAGGCACATTATTTTCTCTGCCTAATCTACCTCACAGGATTGTTGTGAGGATTAAAAAGTTGTGTTAGTTATATGTAAAGTGCTCCAAGTGCTATGGCAGGGGGGCACTATATAAAATTAAAGATTGTTATTAACTAGACATACAGCATGGCTGTCTGTGTTCTATTCTGAGGCACGAGCTGTTCAGTATTGCTTCATACTTAACCATTCCCCCCAAGCAGCAGCATGTGGTAATTTTGGTTCACACTATTATTACAAATCTGGTCGGTATGATTTAGTTGTGTTTTGCTTGTTTCTCATATCTCGCCCAGCATTAGATTTATAAAAATCCACTTGCCTCCTTGTTCCAGGAAAGTCTAATTTCTAAACTGATGAGTGAATTTCCATAGTCCTGGACCTCCTCACCCACTGTAAATCCCAACCCAGTGAGAAGTCTTTTATGCCTGGTTAGTGAATCATTTGTGCACTTTTACAGCCCTACTCATCACCATGATATTGGAGGAAGATAATCTCCGAGTCATTTGCCTTAGTGTTACGAGGCACAAAAGGGTCAACCTCTTTACTTGATGTGTTATTGAAGTTGCCCATCCAACATTATGAGCTTCACTATATGATTAAATAATAGGAGGAAATGACCATGGACTAGTATAGTTCATTGAGTGGGGCTTTTTTCATACCTATGTGTATAGAAAGCATAAATCTGAGTGTCATAAGGCGACTACTCTTTCTGAAGGTTAAAAGATCCTCTTGGTGAGGTAGAGTTCTTAAAACTTATCTCCCTTGAGGAAAGTCCCATGGGTTCAACAAATGTCCATTCAGAACAAACAGGTCTCTAATCCTTAATATCTTACCTTCAAAGCTACCACACTGCAAATTGCATAGTACTGGACTTGCTTCACAAGGATGGAAGGTTGACTTTCTGATGACAGATTATAACGTTGCTTGCTTTGCAAAAGGAAAAGAACAACATTCCGGCCAAGAAATACTCCCTGCCAAGCCATCCCGCCTTCCCCTCAGCCAATGAATAGACTGAAGAAAATAACCTAGAAAATAAAATAGGAATGTAATCATAATTTCAGTGAAGTTATAATTTGGAAATAAATTTTAAATTACTGTTTAAATTTTGTACAAATTGTACACAGCTTTCAAAAGGTAGAAATAAATGAGATAATTACCTAGGATAATGTTTTTATCTTCACATGGAGGAAACGATGGTAAGCTGTTAAGGGTAGATTTGCAAATGCTGGTTTCTAGCAATTAGACTCTTAGGAGGGAAGATTACTGTAAATAATGGTCCTTTTTTGCTAGTAGAACTGGCAGCATGTGGAAAATACAGTACACAAATGTGTAAATACTATAGGGCAACAAGCAAACCTTTCAAAAACAAACCTGTCCTTTATAAAACAGGGCCGGTAGCCACCCTACATTAGAACAACCATATACCAAAAACTGAGATTCAAAATCAATGAGGCACCCATTACTATGAATATGAAACGGCTGAGCTA
Source organism: Sphenodon punctatus (assembly GCA_003113815.1). Lineage (NCBI taxonomy): Eukaryota > Metazoa > Chordata > Lepidosauria > Sphenodontia > Sphenodontidae > Sphenodon > Sphenodon punctatus. Next base: position 8,259,464 of record QEPC01007499.1, on the reverse strand, counting down.
GCTAACTCCAGCACATAATGGGCCAGAGACAGCTTTTGTTTTGTACAACAGGCAAACATGAGAAACGCAGTGTGGTATAGCTGCCTAACTGGCATTGTTGTTACCAAAAATCAAACATCAGTTAAATTTATTTATAGGCTAGGAGTCTTGGATCGAAATTTCACCACTGTGTGCCTAAAGTTAGACTGTGAATTAAATATCTATTCACAGTCCCTTATTTTCAAAGGTTCTGGGATTTCTCAGCACATTGAAAATCCTGGCCAATTCTATATACCTAGTGCTGTTTTTTTAAGATATTTAAACATCTGCCTAGCTTTAAGGATGTAAATTGTACTGCTAACTTCAAGTACGTGGAGGAACCTGGACCTCTGGACTGATCAAGAGCCCAGTTTTAGGCAACTGGAGGTAGAAATGTTGGTTAGGAGTAAGATTGTGACGGGGGTGAGGGGAGCACATGCTTAGAGGAAGGCATCCCAAGCTGGCTGTCATGCTGCGATAATGCTGTTTTCTTTGGCTGCTTGAAGAGCTTTGGCTTATGTCTCGCATCATCTTGCTGCGTGATTATCTCTGCAGAACCGATTTCCCTTCAGAGCCTTCTTCGTCAAACACTGTATGTGTAATGTGTGCTTTAATGATAAATACAGCAGATGCATGTGTGCTGTAACTACAGTATATGTTTTATGTGTTGTTGTTTTTTCTTGCCTCTCTACACCCTTCCTCCCCTGTCTGGCTTTCCCATACTTGGCTCCTAATTTGCTTGGCTCCTAATTTGCTTGCTTCTGTCAGCTCAGTCAGCAGACATATAGTGCCTGGTCTGTTTTTTCCTGCATTGTGGCCTACAAGGAGTAAATTATTGGAGAGAAGATCTAGTAGCCCTAATTGTAACTAGCCGCATGGCCTTCCTTCTTGGGTCTTGTTTTTATAGTCCCAAGACTGCTGTGACTCTTTATTTAATACAGCTACCCCTGCACGTAACTAAAAATGCCAGTCTTTGTGGTCATGTCAGGCTCCCCTGCCTTTCCCTCAGGACGGAGGGGTGACTCCCAAAACAGGCACCGCACTGGATGCCACAGCCTGAGGGAGGGAGGACCCCGCCAGCGCAGCACTGCTTCTCGAGCAAGTGCCCCTGACATGGCACTGCCAAAGGGTGCCCTTTGACATCACCCTTTGGCAACGACAGAGGTGGGATTTGATTGTGGCACGATAAGAGAACTGAAGGGGACTCTGTTAATGTTTAAAATAATCTGAGGATTTGGGGTGAGGATGGTTTGATGGGGGAATGGGATACAGCCATGACCCCTCTGTGAGAGGGTGGGGTACGGGTTTGTGGGGTGGGTGCTCTCCCGGGTGAGAGATGGGGGAATGCATATCTCCAGAACAGATAACTTCCCACTTGCAGAATGCATGTTCTGCGATGGAAGTCAGAACCTCATCTTACCCTTTTATTTATTAGTATCATTTCTTACTCCTACCCCACCCTATCCCAAAAATGGCTCAGGGAGGTTTACAACAATTGAAAAACACAATATACATAAAATGCATATAAAATAAATCCCACCCCACCTGATGACCACCACGAATCCTTAATTCACACCTGAGCACTAAACCCTCCCTGCCCTGTCCATCACACCCGTCCCCACTCCCTTGCCATGAAGAACCTTGAAGGTGAAGACGAGGAACTTGTGCTGGATGAGTTCCCGTTATCTGCAGCTACAACATCCCTGGTAGATGGCTGTCAGTCTCGTTTTGAAAACCTCTAGTGATGAAGAGGAGATGACCTTTGTCAACTTGTTCTGTTGCTGCAGAGCTCTTACTGTTTGGAAGCTTTTCCTGATATTTAACCAAAATCTACCTCTTTGTAATTTGAGCCCATTAAGTCTTAATGGCAGAGTGCCTCATGCTGGGACCTTGATGTGTGTTGTTCCAGCACAGCTTAAACATTTACAGACCATGCTTTTAAATCACTCTTTCGGTGATTGCAAGGTGTACTAAATCTTTTCAAACCTTTCTCGCTACAAATTTGGGATTAAAAAGTTTCCTATCAGGAACAAAACAGCAATAGGCACATCCGATGAGGTGTACAAGAAAGAGAGTAGCATGTTCTGTTTCTAAGGGCAAACCATATTTTATCGCCTTGCAGCCTTGGTGCGATTTGGTATGCTCGGGAGAAATTAATTTGACTGTTTACGATATTTAATTTTCAATCATTATTCAAGCATATATAACCACAGACATCTACAGTGTATAGCAAACAGATGGATTAGCAATTGTGCATGTAATTAGAAATAACCCTTGAAATACAAAAGTGTATTTAAATATTTGGCTGCCTGTATATTAAAAAATAAAAATATTCCAAGTTATCTCTGCTCTGGGTGGCAGCCAGTGAGGCGCAGCAAGAACTGAAAATAAGAATCTTTTTTTTTTTTTTTTTTTTTAAAGTCTGTCATTCAGCGCACCCTTGGCCTATTATATTGATATTCACTGAACTGCAGTTGCAAGTTGCATAGGAAATATTTTAAAAGGACAACTGAAAGGTTAAACTGATAGTGCAAAATCAATTATGAATTCAGCTCTTTGTTCACTTCAGCAGTCTTTCATAAATTTGCAATTTGGCCTGTTGCTTTACATAGAAATTTTGCTTACTTGTGTTACTAATAATATATTTTGTTCTCCCACTTCTGTATGTTTGTCATGTGTTTTTTCTAAAACACTCTCCCACTCCCTGTTCATCAAGCAAGCTGTTCCCTCAGTCATACCCCTGCTAAAAAAATCCAGTTTTTCCATTTTGCCTAAAATTAAGTTTGTTTTGTTTGTGCAAAAGTAACCCATAGGACTGCCATGCTATGCACATAGTATAAAATAGTGATTGAAGGATCTTATTAGTCTAATGTTTGCTCTACCAAAACTATCAACTCCTTTAATTTTGGGTTTATCATTTATTATGTCAGGTATAGGATTCATGTTTATGGGAGGTACCACATCTCCCCGCCCTCACCTTCATCGAAGTGGGAGCATACTTCCAAGAGGTGTTTAGAAGTAGCTTCACAACAATACTTGGCATTTTATTTGAGATACATAGATTCCATTGGGCAGATTGGATCTAATTCATCACTAACATAAGCATGTACCTGTTATCCTTAGCTTCTGGTGGAGCTGATTTGGCCATTTATGGGGTTCTGTCGTCTTTCTGTAACATTTTAACAGTAATATCATCAGCAGGATTCCTAGTTTTCTGCGACAAAATTTGGAAATTTTCTGATAAAAAACACATACATTCTCTGATTAAAAACGGAAAAAAAATATCTTTTTTTCCACAATTAAAGTTAAAATCATGAGAGAGGCTCTGGGGAGATGGGGCAGGCTTTGAAAGTGACTGGTCCTGGCCAGGGCCACTGCTAACCCAGCCTGTCACTTTCAAAGGCTGGCCATCACTTCTCCCCTACAGGTGCCTCACCTGAGCGACTCCATAGGGGTGGAAGGGAACTTTGAAAGTGACAGGCCCCAGCCGGGACCACTGCAGATCCCGGTTTTGTCACTTTCAAAGGCCAGATGGTGCGTTCATTGTCGACTCACCCCGAAATAAGAGACAGAGGTGTTAGTTGGTTTGTAAACTGGCTGCACTCTTTATTCCAGTTCAAATCTTTTCCTCGTCCATGCTTTCGTCACCTCGAGGCTGGACTACTGTAACGCACTCTACGTGGGGCTTCCCTTGTGCCTGGTTCGGAGGCTGCAGCTAGTGCAGAATGCGGCGGCTTGTCTCCTCACGGGGACGGGTCGTCAGGAGCATATTACATCTGTGCTCCGGGCTCTGCACTGGTTGCCGATAGCGTTCCGAGCCAGGTTCAAGCTTTTGGTGTTGATCTATAAAGCCCTTCACGGTCTGGGCCCCTCATACCTCAGGGACCGCCTCGTCCTCCGTGCCCCAGAGCAACTCCTTCGGTACCCACCGGGGGTACCTCCTTGGAGGTCCCCCGTGTTAAGTGGGGGGCCACAATGGAGAGGGCATTCTCGGTGGCCGTGCCGTGCCTTTGGAACTCCCCTCCGGAGGAAGTCCGCCTGGCCCCTAGCCTGTTGACATTCCGGCGAAGTTGCAAAACCTGGCTGTTCGCCCAGGCCTTTAGGGACAGTGGGAAGGTGGGGTAAGGTTTTTAGCTCCCCTAACTTATTTATTTTGAAATGGAGCTCGGGCCTTGCTGTATAATGTTTTTATATATGATTTTTTATTATTATTGATAGTTTTAAATTGTTTTTATGTATTGTATTTTTTTGCCGTTGGAAGCCACCCCGAGCTGTTTGCAGGAGGGGCAGGGTAAAAATTTATAAAATAAAATAAAAAATAAAATTCAAGGCCGGTGGGTAATTGCACCATGCAATTTCAGGTCCAGAATGCTAATCAACTATTATAACTTTTTAACTCTGGGATTGTCCTGGATGTGCCTTCCGGTGACAGTCCCTTTAACTTCAAACTTCCCCTCTTTCGACAGCGCCAGGGTTTTGGCCGAAAGGGGGCAAGACCCACTGTGGGCTTGAATAAGGAGGAAGTGCCTGCAGGGTACGAAGACAGCGCCTGTCCCTACTTCCCTGTCAGGTCACTGCTCCCAGGGAGCATGACCCCTGTGCATGCTGTGCCCTGCATTACACAAGGTATAATCTCCCCATCTCTTAAGGAGATGACTCTTATTATTCTATCTCCTTCCTATTTAACATACCTTAGCATACTGGACCCCTGCCAGACAGGGGCGTTCCTTCCCAAACCGCCCCAACACCCACCCCCTAACCAATCAACAAGGCTTCTAGATGCCCTGCTAACGCTGCAAGGTACATTTCATTCTCCATCGGAGACAGGTGCACTCCATCCGGTCGATACAATTCGGGCCTTGAGTGAACTATCCCCGAGTGTCCCTAACTTGATCCCCCCAAACCTTCTATAAACTAACAACTTCTCTATTAACGTTCTTCCTAGTTTTGTCAATTTTGCCCGGCCTTTTGGCTTTATCCTATTTAATTCTCGGAATCCAATTCGTCCACACTATATGAAACCCCTCAAATCACTGTTTGATGGTGCTTAAATCTTTCTTAATTTGGATTACTAAATTAACACCTTTTCGGGTTGGAAGGTCATTTCCCCCCAAATGAATAACCAATATCTGTGGCATTGGGTGTTCGCACATTCCCCTAAGCATTGGGAGTAGCTGACTCCACCGCATACCACTCCTGCCCATCCATTTGAGATAAACCAATTCAGCGAGGCCCAAATGTTTTCCCCTGGAGGTTCTTGCAGCAGCTGCGCCTGCCCACTGCACCAGACTGTGCCCAACGATCCACACATTTTGTTGTGCAGCGCCGCCCGCTCTACCTCCTGATGAAAACAGAAACATTCTTTTAGTAATGCTACAGTCTAATGTATTTCTTGTATGCGCCAGACCACCATCTCCCCACTGTTTTAATGGTTTCCTCCGGCAGCCCTGCTGCTGCCGCCATAGTTACTACCCCTATCCTAAAAGAATGCAATCTGAATTCACCCGGGGGAAACCCCATCTTCTTTAGTGCTGCCTGCAGTATTGCCATGCTTTGTGAACTTGTTACTGGTGCCCCGTTTATGTGTACAAAAAGCACCCCCGGGGTGCCTGGGCAAATGCGCAGGTAACGCCTACTCTGTTCCACTGGGCAGATTGCCTCTGGACCACCTTGAAACAACTTCACCATGGTACCCCTACTCCTTTGATCAGTCTTGGAACGCCGTAACCGAATTCACACTTTATCCGCCGTGAGTTCGATGCCCTCTATCATCAACGCTCTGTTAGTACCGTCCCTACATGACTTGCTCACAGCCTCACCACTCCGAAATCTTCCAAAATACATCATCACATATATTGTTGTGAATACTTGCACCTCATAACTGTTGTAGCATATTTCTTTCAGGACTTCCACTAAACCTTTCAATATTGGGGTTGTCATTGGTGCCTGGAGTGTGCGGGTGTGTTGTGGGCACGCGGCCATGGCTCAAACATTTCCTTTAAATAAAACCCTTTATCTGGCGGAGGGAACCCCCTCAGCTTACTAATGAACGTAAGGGCTGCTATCTTTCCCATTATCGTGCCCACTGCCAGTTCTGACTTACGAAGGTGAATTTCAAATTGTAGTACCTCTGGCTCACTAATGGGAAACCATTCCCCCACCCTCTTTCTGACCGAAATTCCTGGAATTCACGGAAGGCCCTACTGTAAGCTGTCTGGGCTCTAAGGGCAAAGGAGCCCTGCACGATGGTTTGTAGCTCTAACTCCCAAGGCTCCAGATTCCGTGCGGCAAGGGGTCCGGGTTTGCATGTGCCCGCGGTGCTAGCTCTCGGAAACGGTCCATCTGGAACTGAGAAGGGGCATCAGCTATGCCATTGTCGATTCCAGGGACATGTCGGGCCGTAAACAGGATGTTGTGCCTTAAATATGTCAGTACCAGGACCCTCACTAGTGCCATCACCCTGGGTGACCGTGAGGATAGCGAATTTACAACATGAACCACAGCCAAATTGTCACACCAAAATAACACGGCGCGATTGGAAAACTGTGCTGCCCACACAAGGATTGTTATTAAAATAGGGAATAGCTCGAGGAAAGTTAGGTCCCTAGTCACCCCCTTCCTCCGGCCATCGAGCTGCACACCAGCGTGTCCGGAAGTAAACTTCGAAACCCGTGCCACGCACCGCGTCTGATTGCACCTGTAACTTGGCTTGGAGCAACCACCTTTCCCTCCAAAAGGTAACCCCATTAAAACCTTCCAGGAATGTCAGCCATACCCCCAGGTCCTGCCTCATATTGCCATTATCCCTTATTCTGTGATGGGGGAAAGGTCCCCTTTTAACTTCTCATACAGTCAGAACAGGAATGCCCTCCCAGGGGCCACCACACAACATGCAAAATGGAGGCTCCCTACCAGTTACTGCAAAGAGCGGACTGTTATCTTGCGTGCTACCAGACATTCCTTGATCTTTTCTTTTGTGGCTGCTAACTTACCCTCTGGGAATCTTGATAACATTCTCTCCGTGTCAAGTTCTATTCCCAAATAGGTGAGTCTGGTCGCAGGCCATTTGGTTTTCTCGGGAGCCAGCGGGACACCTAAATCTAGGGCTACCTCTTGGAACACCCGTAAAGCGGTTGCACACTCATCCGCCCTCGGACGGCCAATTATAAAAAAAATCATCTAAATATTTGGTAACTGCCCCTGCGTGCAGCCTTTGTTAAAAGACCCACTCTATCAGTGAACTGAACCACTTGAAGGCTGAACAAGATATTGAGCAGCCCATCGGCATTGCTCAGTCGAAATAGTACTGCCCGTCAAATTAGAAACCTAGAAGGTGAAAGCTACTAAGGTGCAGCCGAAATGCCAATTTTACGTCACATTTGGCTATAAGCCACCCCGCCCCATTGCCTTAACTTTTACCACCGCTTCATCAAATGAGGCATACTTAATGGTTGATAACTCCTTGGGGATGGCATCATTTACAGAGCCACCCCAGGGGTGGGAGAGATGGTGAATCATGCAGTACTCTCCTGTTGCTTTCTTTGGAACAATTCCCAGTTGGGACACAACTAGGTTCCCCATTGGAGGTTGCTCAAACAGTCCTGTTACCCTACCTTCCGCCACTTCTTTGGCTGTTTTTTGTCTTACTAACGCCTCCATTCCTATTGTCGATTTTAGGTTGTGCACCTTCCCCTGTTGTTGAACTGGCCCCGCTGGTATGATAAAACAATCTTTAAATCCCTGAATAACATAATCAACCTCTTTCTTTCAGGGTGCCCCCTGAGGGCTGCCTCCGCCCTCCAACTGGTCACTTTTGACCAGCGTCAGCCCCTTTTGTAGAACGAGGTGCTGTGGAGGGGCCTTGTTCCCCTTTTCCATTTCCTCGCCTTTGTCCATAGCCCCCTTTTTTACCTTTCTGGCGGGGCCTAAAACAGTTAATTTTGGCGTGCCCTCCCCCACAATTGGAGCAACCATGGCAGAATCTACATGTCACCCGATTACATCGTCCTGTCCGATTGTACCCAGTACCTGTCCCAGCAGGTACTGGGCCCTGTCCTGCCCTGCGGCTTTCACTCCGAAAGGGCTTGTTCGCCGGGGCAACTTCTCCCTGTACCAGTGGATGGCCGCTATCTGCTTGGGGGGCCCTGGTCGCATCGACCATACATTTTAACCACAGATCCGTCGCATGAGTGTCCCATCGCAAGCCTGGCGTAGTGGCTGCCCTATGACGAAAAGCCTCATCAGACCGTAGCCACCCGCCTGCGGAGCCCGTCCCATATGCCCTTCTGATGATATCTGCATACTTATGCAGCTCCAGACCCCTGCTAGGGTCAGTCTGCAATATCACCCCCATATAAACTGCCCAAGCTGCTGTCCAATTCTCCCAGTTCCAGTCCGCTTTCGGGCGGTGAAAGTTTTCCTTTTCCTTCTTATCCTCCCGTTCTGAGTGATCCAGAATCAGATCACTGAACAGAAGGGCGTATATATCTACATATTCCCCTTTTATTTTTTTTCCCTTTGTGGCCGGGGGAAGATGCGCCCTGAATGGAGCAGCCACACATGGTATGACTCCCCCCGGTGGCGGAGGAGGGCAGGCTGCAGCCCCTTCTCCTGATGGGCCGGCCTCAGCCGGGGCTTTCTCCTTTTCCCCATCCCTGATGCTGGTGCCTGCCATGGCTAGAGTGCCTCCTTTCCCCCCCCCCCCCCCCAAATTGGGCCTCTCTCCCTGGCCCACGTTAGGTGTCCCCGCTGGTGTTACCCATACCCATGCCCCATTCATATTCATTAACTGTGGTGCACCTGAATGTACAGCCTGGGTGGGGACTACCCCCATGCCCGGGTAGACTGAAATCCCTGCGGACCCAAGCTGCTGTCCCATCACACCCAAAGGTTGCCTAATAGCGGGGACCTCCTCCCCAGCCCCCTCCCGTGGCTGCTGTCCTGATGTCCAGTCCCCTTCCTCATCTACCCTTTCTGGCTCACCTTCCCACTCACCTCGTGCCCCCTCAGTGCAGGTTGCTCTCCTATCAGTGTTGTAAATCGATGGTCCCCGCTCGATGCTCCGTCTGTCTCCTTGCAACTCCCACTCCAGGGCCAAGATTCTGTACCACATTTCCTTGTCAGTGGGGCTGTCCTGCTGTCCAGGCATCTCAGCCCGCCTCCTTCTGGCCGATGAGGGCCCGTCTGCCTGTATGGGAACAGAAACTCCCCGGGCAGAGGGGCCTGCAGCCTGCCAACTCGGTGCTACCCCAGCTCCTTGTTGGAAAGTTGGGGGATAGGTCATCCCCTGCTGCTGGTAGTGCATCCACCTGGGGACCCCATATGGATCCCTTACATCACCTGTTTGGCCTCCTCCCATAGGCGCCACTACCCGTCCCCCAGGGTAAAGGGCCTGCAGTAAGGGGCCCATGTTTGCAACATGGACCACATGCCCTACCTCCGTCATCGTGGGAGAGCAAGGTCTCCCCCAGGTGGCGGGGGCTGCCGTTGGGGGTGGAGTCATGGCTTCTCTTTGAACTGGACTTCTCCCCCTCCCGACTGAGCGCGCTGGGTGATTGGGGGGGGCATCATCCACCTCCCTGTACCGGGCCGGTGTGGAGGCAATCCTCCCGCTCTGCCTTCTTGGCATCGGGGGGGGGGGGGAATCCCGCCCTCTCGGACCCTGCTCATTATCCCTGGCCTGTTCCGGGCCATCCCCGCTTTTGTCCTGTCCCGCGCCCCAGCCTTCCCCAGCCATACCTACTTGTTGGCTTCCCTCGCTCCCCCTGTCCGCCACTGTGTTGCGTGCCCTTAATAGGGTCTCGCATTTGAGCAGCCATGCTAACATCTCCGCCCGGGGGCGAGGGTTCCCCCATCCTGTCTCACCTTCGGCTGCACGGGCCTCTTCTCCTTCTAGGGTCTGCCTCTCCCGTGTCTCTGCTGCCTTCTTCTTGGCCATGGCCACCTTTCCTTTTCTCCGCCCCATGGCGGTTCCATCTGCTTGGTCAGACTCGAGGAGCTCAGCAGCAAGGGGTTCTTGCTGCTGACTCTTCGGCCTCCACCCTCGCAATGGCACGCTTTCTGCCGCACCCAGGATTCCGCCCCTCCTAAAGGTGGGCGGGGCTCCATGCCCCACGCTGTGCACTTCGTGCGTCTGCGTCCCAGGGACGGTTGCCAAGCAACCACTCTCACCCAGGGAGGGCTTCTAACAGACCTCCCCATTGTGGCCCCTCCTCTGCGTCTCCCTGTTGGGGTGGGGGTGCAACAATTACCCCATTGCCGCCATTTGTGGGGAAGGGGACAAGGCAAAATCTGTAGAATTCCCTGATGAAAGGCAAAATCCATGTTTTCCTGTGGTTTTCCATGCAAAACGAGAAACTAGGAACTCTGATCATTATTATTATAAGCATTTATATAGCATCAGCAATGTACCTGGCGCTTTACAAAGATTAAGATAGACACGGTCCCTGCCTGAGAGCTTCCAGAGCCCTATCTTGCTCCTGATAAAGTTTTGTCATTATTAACTGGTGCAGGATCAAGCCCTACATGATAGTGTGAAGTGAGAAAATGCATTTAGCTGGGGTTCGTATACAACTATTAAAACATAATTTACTTGATGTAAAATCACATTTAGAATAATGCCCTGAACTAGCTTCCACATACTTAAATTGCTCAACATACATGGAAAACTTGCATTTTAAAAACCTTTTATTTACCAAATAAATATTCCTCTTTGAAAATATAGTTCAGTTCAGGAGAACATGTTTTTCCTTTCTACTCTGAGATGAGTGCCTCTAAGTGTGCGGTTCTTGCCATATTTGTACGGTTCAGCCAAGAATTTGCTGTAACTTGTGGAGATATTTTTCCAAACTTAAAGATAAAGAGCTTTTTGTTCTGGGTTGTAATAGTCCTGTTCTTTTTGCTTAATCAGTTTAAAAATAAATAAATAGGTTTTGTGGGGTTTTTTTAGTTTCCACTTTGTTCAGGACTCTCTATGGCAGCTGTGTCCAAGATTTTCTCCCTGACCACAATGGCTAGAAACTTACATATTAAATGAAGACAGGGTTCCTTACGATTTCAGGAGCTAGGGCCCTAAAGAAATCTCTAAAATCAAGAAATTATGAAAGATGGCAACCCTGTAATTTTCTTCTGTGAAATATTCTATTTTTTAGAAAGGCCCTTTTTACACAGATCACTGCTGGGGGGCAGTCCATGTGCACAGCGCGGGGGTGCATATGGGTGTACACCCATCCCCACGCATCCCCACTCATGGAGCTGTGTTATCGTCGGTTGCTCTGTGCTTCAGGGGTGGGGATGCATGGGTCACAGGAGCCACATTTACATGGGATGCACCCCCGCATGGACAGTGGGTGTCTGTGCATGGGAGCATCTTGTGTAAACTGACCTCCACATCAGTAGCTTCATCTCCTCCTTCCTCATACGAACAATGAGGCAGTTAAAAAATTCTTGTGGTTAGGTGAACTAATATTGCTCCCAGCTTGACACATGTAACATTTGAGAAAGGTGGGTGTGGAAGGGGAGGAAGGAAAAAATTGAAAGTGTTCCCTCATTTTTCATTGGAAATTCTTTGGTCAAAATATTAACTTGAACTCTGAAATTTTATTGATTCTTTAGACATCTGACCATGCTGTTGAGGAACAGAATTGTCAAGGCTCATGATACTATCACAAGTGTGGCCGACGGCCGTATTGGGCCATGGGTATAAAGGAACTGTCCCTGGTGGAAATTCCTTCCCTTGGCCCATAGCAATCTCCTTCCCTTCCTGCCTCATGAATAGTATGGACATAGTAAATAGTGAGCTATTATTTACCCCTTCCCAAAATTCCAAACTAAGGTGCACCCAGCAAAATTAACCAGTGGTGGGGTTAAAAAAAATTAAAGTATGTTTTTTCCCAGGTAATTTCAGATGTGACGGGCCCGGAGGCCCGGCACGCTGAACCATGGACCGGAATCCGTTTCAGATCCCAGTCAGGAATCAGGCCGGCCATCCTTTAGATATGCTGGCCTGATTCTGGAGGGGGATCGGGGAGGGGGTGGGGCTGTGCGACGTGTGGCCGCACAGCCCCACCCCCCTGTGCTCCCCCAGCCGCTCACCCTCTGGGAGACAGGCGGGTGCAGCGGCCAATTCGGCCGCTGCGCCCGATCCCGCATCGCGGTCTGGGCCACAATCCGGGATGGGCCAACGTAACAGATATTACTTTTGGCCGATCCCGGATTGTGGTCCAGCTAACCACGATTCTGGACCTTCGGGCAGCCGGAAGACCAGAATCGTGGTCATTGTGATTCCCGCCGGAGGTTCACTGTGGTGAACATCTGGCGGAACTCACAACAGACGTTACGGGACAAACGGCCACCACAGGGAATCACTGTGGTTGACCGTGGTCTCGTAACGTCTGAAATTACTCTTACAGTTAATCAGTGAAACTTGTTATCATCGGATGTTGTGAAAGTCAGTAGTCTAATTGGATTTTTTGTTTGTTGTGGTTTGGTTGGTTTTTTTTTTTTTTTTAAAAAGATCATCATGATGGATAGGTCTATCAGTGGCAATTTAGCTGTGGTGCTAATGGGATGAGACCTCTGGGTGCCAGACACTTGGCATTTTTACACACACCTTACAGTGCTGGTCTTTCAATCTTCTGGGTTTACAAGTCTACAAGTAAGTTCCAGATGAATTCTTCACACACACACACACACGCACACACACACAAACACACACACACTGCCCTGAGGCAATTCCTGGATGCATTCGTCACACAAACACTGCCCTGAGGCAGCCTAAAGTAGCCGCAGCTGTAGACGTGAGGGGCTGCCATGGAAACCAAGTGACCACAGCTGCCTGGCGCAAAGCAGTTTACCAGGAGAACCTTTTACACACACAAGTTCTGGGAGAAGTTCTGTGCAGAAGATCAAAGAGCCAGATGTTTAAGATCTGGCTGAGTGATTCAGACACACAGAAAGTTCAGGATGTAACAGCAAACATGCAGGAGAAACGTGTGTGTAAAAACACCCACTATAAGTGAATGACAACGGATGGGCCACTTCTTATATGCCCATTTTTTTTGTTCCTTTCCTCTGAAACATCCTGTGTCAGCCGCTCTTGGAGACTGGGCTAGCTGGACCATTAGTCTGACCTAGTACAATAGTTATTTTATTCTTACATTGCTCATCTTCCCTCAGCGTCAGGTCTCTCCCTTTCTCTCACTGTTTGGGCTACATCTCTCCCCTGCTCCCTTGACTCTGGGCCCTCCCACCAGCAGCAGCCAGAGAAGGGAGAGGTCATCAAAACCATGGGAGGAGAACAGCCTCCTTACCAGGGAAATGGGAGAAGGGCACCCCCATTCTAAAGCTCCCGTGGACCATTAGTGTAGTTCTAGAGCAGGTAAGCGTTGTCAGGAGTTCTGGTTCAGCCACTTTGAGTAAAGCAACAAAGCCGTGCAAAGATGGCAGCAGGAAATCTGTGGAGGTTGCCAGACACACAGCAGAGGAAGCAGCTTCCAAATACTCCATAGCCCCACTCCTGATCAAACTTAATATTACCCCCCCTTCCATTTTACAGGAAGTTGAGAGGATGCGCATCTAGAACCATAGCCCATTAGAAACCATTTCAAGGAATGTTTAGATTGGCCTATCGAAAACAGAGTTGAATAAAGTACATTTTTCAAATAGAATGATATGTACCCAATCAACAGGGGATGAGAGGCGGGTGGTATAGCCTGTGAATAAAGGATTTTCCATTTCTAGGACAGCAAATCTTTATTTTTTTCCTTAGCTAGAGGGGAGCTATACATGAATCAAAAGGTGATCCTAGAGACAGTTTGCCACCCATTTGCAGTGAGACCATTTCTCCTGCTCATGATCAGAGACATTTTTAAACGGACCGCAGTGGGTGGGGGAGATGGGTGTTCGGCCGCAGTGGGTGGGGGAGATGGGTGTGCGGCCGCAGTGGGTGTGCGGCCGTTCCCATGGGCGCACACCCAGCTCCACCTACGGAGCATTGGGCATTGGAGCACGTTACGCTGTGCGTGGGTGATGGCTGGAGATGGCCGGAAGTGGGTGTAGCGCAGGAGCGCGCACACCCCCCCACCCATCCCCGCGGTATTCACATAGGCGCCCCCACCCATCTCGCGTGGAAATGGATGAGGGCATTTCGTGTGAAAAGGGCCTAAATCGTGTGCTAGTTCCTCTTTCATTTTTTTGCCAGTCATTTCTGGCCTGCACATTCCACAAGTTGCCATACTGGTGGATTTATCACTAGAATTGTCAAGTAATGTTGTGTGGCATAGAAAGGAATGGTCCAGTCTAAGCTAATCCATCTCCCTGGTATTCTGGTCACGTGTCTATCTATCAAAGTGCCACTGCTGCTGTTGTAGCAACCTCTGCATCCTCTGTCAAACACAGGCCCTTTCCCCATTTGTTCCCAGGGCAGTGTAAGCCTCATTCTCTTTTGGTTAGGCCTACATGGCTCTACTCCTATTTATGTTTAAATAGAGCAATGGGATTTAGAAAAAATCGCAAAGGACTTTGCAAACAAAAGGCTTCACAAGTTTAATTTTTAGTAGTACTGTCATATCTCGAATCGAACATGTCAGCTCTAACAGTACAGTGTACCACTGGGAAAGCTGATTTCCAATATAATTTGGGATATATGCAGGAATGGAATGTATAATATTTTAAAACCCTTCCTAAAAACTTCTCTCTTCCATCCAGCCTTCCCTAGCACCTCAGTCCCACAGATTGCTTTTTTATGTTTCTCCATATACTGTCCATCCTTCAGGTCTCCCCTCACCTCCCATTTAATCAAGCTAAGAACAAGATGTAGGGTTATCATACCTCCCCTTTAAAAGTGGATACTTATGAAAAATACATGGTGCAGGGCTGCGTTGGTTCCAGTGCAAGGTTGCATTGGAACCAGTGCAGCCCTGCACCATGTATTTTGGTTCATAAGCATCCTGTTTTAAAGGGGAGGTATGGTAACCCTAAGAACATGCATCTGCAATTTCTCAGCTTCATAATTTTTATCCTTGTCCATCCCAACATGTCTATTCTAAATTGTAAGCCCCTCAGGGCTGGGACCTGTATCTGTAATTGCAACTGCAAAGAGCCAGGCACTATATAATGCATTTATTTATTTATTTAGTAGTAGTAGTAGTAGTAGTAGTAGTATGCTTCTGCATAAGTGGAAGAGAATTTTCTGATCTTGTAGCAAAACCTTTTCCAACTTACCAAATTGTGAACTTGATCCGTGCCCATCCTGGTTAGTAAAAGCTTCCAGGGAGACGTTGGGGACGGTGCTGGCGAGGGTAGTGAACGCGTCCTTTCGGCGGGGAGGCTGCCGCCCTGCCTTAAAGAGGCTGTGGTGCGCCCCCTGTTGAAAAAACCATCTTTGGATGTGAATGCGCTCGCCAGCTACCAACCTGTCTCTAACCTTCCCTTTTTAGGGAAGGTTATTGAGCGGGCAGTGGTGCTCCAGCTCCAGGTGCATCTGGATAGTATCGGCTTCCTAGACCCTTTTCAATCTGGGTTCCGCCCCGGCTATGGCACCGAGACGGCGTTGGTGGCCTTGGTAGATGACCTCCGCCGGGAGATGGATGCAGGATGTTCAACATTTCTCATCCTGCTAGATCTCTCGGCCGCTTTTGATACCATGGACCATGGGCTGCTGCTGAGGCGACTGCGTGACCTGGGGGGTTTGGGCGGGACCGTTCTTGAATGGTTCCGCTCATTCGTCTCGGGGAGGAGCCAACGGGTAGTGTTGAGGGAGGAGACATCGCACCCCCGCGCTTTACCGTGTGGCGTTCCGCAGGGTTCGATCTTGTCTCCGCTGTTGTTTAACATCTACATGCAGCCCTTGGGGGAGGTTGTGAGAAGGTTCGGGGTGCGATGTCACCAGTATGCTGATGATACTCAGCTGTACCTCTCTTTTTCTACTGACCCAGACCCTGCTATCTCGTTGCTCTCCCAATGTTTGGAGGCCGTGGCGGATTGGATGCGGCTGAGCAGACTGAAGCTCAACCCAGATAAGACGGAGGTGATGGTGGTGGGGAGGGCGAAGGGGGTGGTGGCCCCCCTAGTTGGGGGGGTTCGCCCTCCTGTAGCTCAGCAGGTTCGGAGTCTGGGGGTAGTATTGGACGCAGACCTGCGTCTGGAGCGGCAGGTGGAGGCAGTCGCTAAGGCTGCCTTCCGCCAGCTTTATCTTGTGCGTAGGCTGCGTCCGTATGTCTCTGGCCCGGACCTGGCCTCCCTCATCCATGCCTTCGTCACCTCGAGGCTCGACTACTGCAACGCGCTCTACGTGGGGCTTCCCTTGTTCTTGGTTCGGAGGCTGCAGCTGGTGCAGAATGCGGCGGCTCGTCTTCTTACGGGGACGGGCCGCCGGGAGCATATTACACCGGTGCTCCGAGCTCTGCACTGGCTGCCGATAGCGTGCCGAGCCAAGTTCAAGGTGCTGGTGATGGTTTATAAAGCCCTACACGGTCTCGGCCCCTCATACCTTAGGGACCGCCTCGCCCTCCGCGCCCCAGAGCGGCTCCTGCGGTCTGCCGGGGGTGCCTTCCTGGAGGTCCCCCGTGTTAAGCGGGGGGCCACGATGGAGAGGGCATTCTCGGTAGTGGGGCCGCGGCTGTGGAACTCCCTTCTGGAGGAAGCTCGCCTGGCCCCTAGCCTGTTAACATTCCGGCGAAATTGTAAGACCTGGCTGTTCGCCCAGGCCTTTGGGAGGGAGGGTGAGTAGGGTGGGGGGTTTTAGTTCCCCAACCTATTTTTGGTTTTAGATTGTATTTTAGCCCTGTTTTAATATTTTTATAATATATTTATGATAAATTTTAACTGATTTTATTGTATTTTAAATGCTTGGAAGCCGCCCCGAGCTGCATGGCAGGAGGGGCGGGGTAAAAATTTATAAAATAAAAATAAAATAAAATTAAAATTAAATAAATTTTTATTTCTGGTCTCCCTTGTCTACTGGAAAAGTTGAGAGTAGACCAACAAAGAATGTGACATTTTATCTTCATGAAGATAATTTGCATATTTGTTCCTATGGATTAAAATCTTAATTTGTCTTCAGCAACATTTTGAAATTTCTATTCTGGTTTCCTTGTTTCGTCTGCATTGGTGGCTCGCTCATTTTGGTATTTTAGTATTTGGCTGTACTCTTAGGTGTTGTTTCTTTTTTTAATATGAATGCAATTGGTTCAAATACAGAAACCACATTCACATTCAAAAATTTGAGAAAAACTCTTCCAAATAATACTGCCAAAATCCCAAAATGTTCAAAAGTTAGAACACAAAATACTGAGGCAAATGAAATATTGAGGCCAATGAGGCCGCTGTGCCCGATCCCGTACCGTGGTTCGGGGCACGATTCTGGACTGGGGCAAGGTAACTGACGTTACTTTTGCCCCTTTCCGAATCGTAGCCAAGCTAACTACGGTTCTCGACCTACGGCCGGCCGGAGGTCCAGAACTGTGGTTAGGTTTGACCCCCGCCAGAGATTCACTGTGGTGAACATATGGCCGGGGTCAAACAGATGTTCACGGGAACGCCGCCACCACAGGGGATCCACTGTGATCCACTGTGGTGAAAGGCGTTTTCGTAACGTCTGGAATTACCCAAGATTTTACGATTTAATGCCCTACCAATTTTGCTTTTCTTTGTATTTATTACAGATTGAACCGTGAAAATCAGTGATGCCTTTAATCAGTCATTTTCACTTTAGGGCTGTCAATATTAAATGTTTATAGCTGAAATTCCTCCAGGGTAATGGTTGTTTGCTTGAAAACAACAAATGCCATTGAAATTGTTAAAAGTGTGAGAACTTTTTTTATTGGTTTTAGTTGTAAAAAAAGTATGTTGAAGTTGTAACTGGGAGCCCTGAATTCAAATCCCAGTGTTGCTAGGTAATCTTGGGCAAATCTGGGTAATCTTCTCCCATCCTCAACTCCTTGGCTGTAAAGTGGGGTACCAGCAAGAGGCTGGTCATTCAGTTGATGTATGGTAAGCTTGACAGGAATGGAGTGATGTCCTATCACTGGCCCTTTATACACGGACGGAGGTGGGGGGGCGGAAGTGGGGGTGGGCCCTCTGTGTAAATGGCCGCAGTGGGTGGAGGTGCGTGTGTCCGTTTACATGGAACACACCCACCCCTACACCCATCCCACCACCCACTGCCAACCGTTTACACGGAGCCCCCTCCCCCCCGCCACACACTAGCCTGAACACCAAGTGGGTGGGAGGGAGGAGTGTGTCTGTGTAAAATTGTATCAGCCCATTGGTTCCCAAAATATTTGCCTGGATGACAGCATTTGAGACTCAGATATGATCCTGTGATCGCACATAGCAGTAAAAGATGTACAAATTATATAAAATATCAGTCGGGACCGCTACATCATCTGCAAGTGGTGTGACCCCATTTGGAGTCACGAATCAGAGTTTGGGAGCCTCTTTATTAACCTTAATTCCTGTCAATGGGACTTTCACGTTCTTCTCAGAGTGTGGAGGCTGAAGGTGGGATGAAATCTTGGATCATATCTTTAAAATGATTATGCTGTATTTAATCTCCTAATAATAAACAACTCTACTTTTGTATCAAGAGGGTTTTGTTGTTGTTGTTGGTTAGATAACAAACTGGAATTACTCCAGTCATTCTGTGCCTGGCACAAAAGAGATTCTGAGAATCTGCTAGAGTCTCTGGCTTATCAAGCTACTCAGCAGGGATAAATTGTTTGGTTTTAATTTTAGTACTTAAACCTACTCGCTGTTTTTATTAGTTCTAGTATTTACTTTTCAGTTACACAACGGATGATTTCTCAGCACCCATACCACGTTACTGACGTACCTAGGGGCAAATCTGGCAACCAATCCATTGCAGGAAAGGCTAGATAGATATCAAGACAACTCTCTGGTCCAAACCCTCCTCTTGCACCAATCCGTGGAATTAAAACTGTTCAAGACTAGATGGCAGGAGGCAAGTCCGTTCACTGCAGTGGGCTTTGCTTTATTCTGGTCACGCTGTCTAAGTCACAAGAGAGGAACCTCTGCCCTGTGGGCTAAATCTGTCTGGTTTTTCATTGACCCTTTTTCTCTTACCCTTTTCCAGTGTCTGGATCTGGTTCATGGATCCAGTCCTTACAGCGTAGGGGAAGAAAGCAGAGATGAAGGTGTGCACTGGAGATTCAGGGATGGATTCATGGCACCCTCCTCTCCCTTCCACCATCCCAAGCACTGCCATCCCCTGAGCTTAGCCTCACCCACTTCTGCTTCCCATCTCTTCCAGGCTGGATGATAGGGGAAGAGACTAAGCCAGGTTAAACTCCCCACCGATTAGCTAAATAGGAAGCCACACCTCTTTCTTTTCCTTCTCCAGAAACAAGCCGCAGTGGTGGCGGCTGAGGCTCAGTGAAAAGCTATGTTTATATTGAGCTCCTGGTAGTCAGGAGGCAGACTCCTCCCCCCCCCCCTGGCTTCCCAAGAGTGAGTGTTTGTGGGGCGGAGGGCATAGCTCTCTGCATGTGTGAAAATCAGCAATCATCGTCCTTTTTTACTAGGCTCCATGGGGTCCCTTCAGCTGCAGGGCCCTGTGTGGTTGCCTGTGTTGCCTCTGTCTAAAGTCGCCTCAGCAGAGCCTCAATTATTCCCGAGAGCATAGTGGCTTAAGCTGAGCTGTGGTATTATTCCCTAGGACATTCATCTATGTCAGACAGGAAATTTTGGAAAGCTTTGTATATAGTGTTTTAATGCATGAAATGACCATTGTGATAATGTAGCTTTTCTTCCTATATTGTCCTCCGGTTGCAGGTTGGACTGTGAGGAACAATTCTATCTCAAAGGCAATCAGACCTATTAAAAAGTGTGATTTGGTGTTAAATTATTGCCTAGACACTAGGTTAATTGGCCCTTTAGAAATACCAAGATTAGCTTCTAGGATTCCCATTTTATTTAAGCTTCCATGCTGCACTTATCGCTTTGATATCTGAACACCTACCAGAGGTGCACTAGCCTCAGTGGACAGATACATGCATGCATTATTACTGGTACTCTGCCGCTGCTTGCGAGCGTGGCTTCGTTTTCCAAAGCACTCAGAAAATGCACATGAAGACAGTCGCTGACCTAAATATCTAATTAGCTTTCAGTAAGAATATTTGAAATTTAATACAGGGCCAGTTAGCCAGGGATTTTAGAGGTAGAGAGGAATTTCATGTCACGTAGCCATCCACTAAGCTGGGCTTCAGTCTCCTTCTAGAGTCCTGCCACAGGACCCAGGAATATAGAATCTCAGGAAGACCCCTCTAGTCCTCTTTTCCTAGATGTGTTCCATTTGAATGCAGCTTGATAATTGTAACTGCTCCGGCGTATGGCTATGTATCTGTACAAGTATGAGAAGACATAACATCTCCACCAGCCACTTTCTGTTGGGGCATCTTCAGTAGACTAATTATCACATCTTTGAAATTAAACACCTTTAACCTTTTCATCCTGTGTGTTTCGATAGGTTAATGAAACTGAAAAGGTTAATGAAACCGAAAAGGAGAATGTGTCTTTCTGGAGAGGTTACACAATCCCAAGGCCCCTTACCCCCCCCAGGTCGAGTACATTGTATTAGGTTTTCATGTAGGTAGCAAGTACAATTATTGTTTTAAATTGGGGCCCTAGAAAGTTAAGAGAAAGAAAAATAATGTGCCAGCTGGAAGTTATTTAGTATTTAGACTTAAAAAGTGAAGAAGGACAGAGGCAGACAGGATCACTGCTTTTCTCTTTATCTTTCTTCAATAAAATTGGGAGAGCACTGCCCAAAAGTAAAATTCTCAATCAGCTCCACATGCTTGACTTTAATGAGATTTGCTGCTCCATATGCCCACGGCTCTTGTGACAGAAATAGGAGGCCCAAACATGTAGGATTATTGTGTTTTTTTCTTTCTGTAGTACTTTCAGTGTTCAGAGTGTTTTACAATCCTTATCTAGTTTACTCTCATAGAAATCCTGTGAGGAAGACCATTATAATTCCTATTTTAGAAAAGGAGAATAGGCTGTCAGGGAAAGTGTTATTAGTTTCAGCTCTACTTCTCAAACACTCCAACAGGTATTGTGCAACATAGTGGATAAAGTGTTGGAGTTACATCTGGGAGACCAGGATTCAGATCTCAGTTTAGCCACATGCTTACTGGGTGGCCTTTGTCAAGACAATATTGTTGTACCCCAGTGTACTTGGTGCTTCAGAAATAAATGGCAGAGTCTCTTTGGTTGCAAACTGACAGGCAACTTTGTTCTGCTTTGAGCTCAACACTAGCCTTCTCCATGACTGCCCCTTGGGTCTGAGCAAAACCTGGGATAGATTAGACTGGCCTACTCCTAGACTGGCTAAGATTCTGCACTGGATCACCCAGACACCACAACTAAGGGTAAGACAACACGTGATGGCAGCGTGCTACCAACATGACCCCACCTGGGTTGGTAACCCACCGCTAGCCCACTCCAGACAAGACTGAGGTAATGGTTGGCCGGCCTTGTGATCTAGAGGGAATTGGGTCTCCTCTTATTGATGGAGTCCAGCCCCCTCTGGTCAGTCAGGATCACAGCCTTGGAGTGCTTCTCGACCACCTACTGTGTCTGGATTGTCAGGTGATGGCAGTGGGCAGGAGCACTTTTCACCAACTCCATCTAGTGAGGAAGCTGTAGCCTTTTCTTTCTGACTTGGATCTGTCCACCGTCATCCATGCTTTCATCACCTCGAGGATAGATTACTGCAATGCACTCTATTTGGGGCATTTGATGACTGTTTAGAAGTTGCATCTGGTGCTCTTTCGGGGACGAGGCGCCGGGAGCACATTACACTGCTGCTCCAAAATCTGCACTGACTTTGGGGTGAAACGGCAAGCAACAGCGCTTTTTTGCCAATCCGGCACCACCTTAATGACACAGCAACCCCCACTGAAGCAGCGGCACCTACTGATATTTGCTGCCGCCAGCTGCTCAAACATGTCGCCCTTTTTAGCCTTTTTCAAAGTGCCGGAGACTCTCAGGGACTTCCTGGAACTGTCGTAAACTTGTGTGAACAGCCACAAAATCTCAGAAACTGTCATAAAATTTCATGAACTGCCATAAATGCCGTAAACTTTATGCAGGAACTGTTGCAAATTGTTGTAAATGTTGCTAAAACTTGTAACTGTTGCAAATTAATGTGAACTGTCATAAATGCCGCAAAGTGCCGTAAAGTGCCACAACTTCCGTAAAATGCCGCAAATTTCTGTAAACTGTCGCAAATTGACGTGAAGTATTGTAAATTGCTGTTAGTTGCCATCAGACCAGTGGCAGACAAGCCAAAAAAGTGGCAGCACAAAGCAGAACGGTAAAAAAAGCTGCCGCTTCAGGCCTACCTATAGTTTTCAGGGCACAATTCAAGGTGCTGTTCTTGACCTCTTAAAGCTCTAAGCAGTCTGGGCCTCACATATCTGAAAGACCACCTGTCCTTCCATGCCCCATTGCACCCCCTGCAATCTGCCGGGAACACCTTCCTGTGGGTACCGTCTGTTGGCCTTCTTCATACAACAAGGGCTTGCAGGGAGGCGTTTTTATGATCTGTAAGCCACCCTGAGCCTTTGAGAAGGGAGGCATATAAATTTAAATACATGCATAAATAACATGGGTGGGGATGGCTCAGGCCAATGGCCGCACACGAGCGCAGCCAGGAGAGCCGTCCCACCGCCTGGGCAGTTCAGCCCAGTCAGTGGCTGCACCAGACGTATTGGCGGCTATCTGCATCCCTGCACCACTCCCAGCATCCTGCCCTCACCATGACAGGCAGCCATGGCAACCAATAATAGCTGTCATGGTGGCCGAGCTATGGTGGACCCTATCCGGGCCACGTTCCGGCAGGTCAAAGCAAACATTCTAACCTGCTGTGGCCTACTTTGCCCCAGGGAGGATGGCTCTAACCCAGGCTGTTACTTCAGCTATATATTGAGTTGAAAGTCTAATCTAGCTGCCATCACGACCTAGGATACTTGGGTCAACATCTGGTGGCCCTGACCTGAACCGCATGTGACAGTGGCCCATAGGCCAAAGCAGACCATAGCAGGTCTGAGCGCGCCACTGTCGCATCTGATTCTACACTACTCTCAGCCTCAGTTCTCTAATAATCATCACAGGGTTATTGTGAGGATAAACTACATAGGAATTTATAAACTACTCTGAACATTGAAATTGTTTATACAACAGATTGATTATTTTCAGGTGCTCAAATACTATGTTGGCAAGGATGGAGATGCCTATAGAAGCTTTAGATAGATTGTAGACTGCCCTGTTTGTATCTATTTTGGTGATGAGACTATGTCTCTGTGCATAATCCTTTAAATCAGAATGTAATGGCACAGTGAAACACACAAATGTAGCTCTTGCCATCCCCAGACATTTTTTCTTGCTCTCAAGTACCTTAGTAACAAATCACTGACAATATGATATTTCCAGGGCAGCCCCTAGATATAATTGGGGAAGATGTCTTTCAAGGCAAGTTTAATAAAAGGGCAAACTTCTTATTTTCACAACGCTGACACCGATCAAAACATCCTGAGGTCCTTGAGAAGGAACGGAATCTGATTTATGTCTAGGCGACAGGTTGAAGGAGGTTTAGCAAAGGCTGAGAATGCTTGCCAATCTGTCATGGTGACACCTTATGGAGATACGCTCTGTTTAAGCATTTGGGTTTTGGGAGCTCTAGGTTGCATATAGTTTATAGCTTGTTTAATAGTCTGTCTGGAAATAGAAGTTAATTTAACTACTGTTTCTTTGTGTGATCGAGTACTGTGCTAAGTCACTTCAGGAGCTGGGCTTTCATGGAAGAGCAGGATAGACACACCTGCCCAGAGCTGGGTTAGCGCCACGTGACCAAGGGTCTTTATAAAGATTTGCTTCTGGGGCATGAGGGTTAGGCCACCAGAGAGTGCTCCAGAGAGGGGGCAGGAAAGAGGAACTGGCTAATCACAGAACTCCAGAAGGTGACAGCATGGCTCCTGGAAGGGACCTAGTAGTGGCCACTGCTTCTCAGCTGTATGTTTTGGTGGTGCAATGAGCACAAATGCAAGGGGGAGGGGGCATAGCTCAAGTGGTAAGAGCGCATGCTTTGCACGTATAAGGTCCCAGGTTCTATCTCTGGCATCCTCAGTTCAGGATCCCTGGTAGCACACCTGGGGGAGCCCCCTCCTGGGGGCTTGGAGGGGTCTCAGGTAGCATGCTGGGGTGACCTCTATCAGAGACCCTGGAACAGCTGGATTTGCACCTGAATTTGAAACCTCTACTGCCATGTCAGGTTGTGACAATACTGGGCTAAGATGGACCATTGGTCTGACTGAGTTAGGCAGTTTAGTTTAGACTCATGGGGGTAAAAACAAATGAGACAGCAGCCCACAGTAACCCGTGAGTCAGTGGCTCATCAGTTCAGTGGCTACCAGATGTTCACCCACTTCTGCCTCAGGCAGCCAGGCTAATCTGGAGTAACGTGTGCTCTTCCATTTGTTAGGCCCCAGCCAGCCCAGCCGTGAGATGAGGTCTGAGGATCAGGCCTGGAGGAGTGCACTCACCCTGGCTGCCAAACAGCTGATTGGGTGGGCTAGAGGCGCATGCTCACCCGTTCCACCAAACAGCTGATCAGGGGTGGTGGTGGAGGAGCACCCCTGATCAGCTGTTTGGTATGTGCACCCGGGCCAGGTGAGGGCGCTCCTCCAGGCCACCCAATCAGCTCCTTGGCAGACCAGGTGTACGCACCAAATGGGAGCTCAGAGTGCCCTCTCCTGGCCCAGGTGCAAATGCCAAACAGCTGATTGGGGTGCTCCTCTAGACCCCCCCCCCCCCATCAGCAGTTTGGTGGCAGCTCCTCCCGGAGGTAGGGGTCTGGGAGTTCTGTCCCGTGTGGACAGCTGCTCGACCAACCCGTGACATGGGAGGGACTTGTGACAGCAGCATTTTGAAAACTGGTTTCAATTTTTTTTTTATCCCCAGCTACCAAAATGCACATGGGGGGCAGGCCCAAATTTCTTTAAGTAGGCCTGCAAACATTCCAAATCTCCCCGCTTGGAGATAGCTCCATCCTTGGCTAAATTGTTGCTATGGCAATGACTGGTTCCACAGATCACTTGCTGATCTCACAAGCCGTCAATGGTTCACAGTTTGGTTTGTCTGTTCCATGGTTTTTTGGTTCATTTTCTCCAGGAACAATGGAAATGAGTGGTGGAAAATGAATGGTAAAACTTCAAATAGCCAGGGGGGCGGGGAATGAACTGGACAAACCGAAATTGTGGGGGGAAAAATCACAGGTCGAAGATCAGATGGGTAGTGTCAGGGCCTCACTAGTGCTGGCTCTACAGCTCTCCCAGCTGTGCTACATTACCTGACTCCTGAGTCAGCCCAGGCTGACTCTTCATTAGCTGCCTGTCTCCTCATTGGCCGCCTGGCTGTAGCAGCCTGACTGGGTTTCAGATTCCCTATAGCAGATCAACGCTTCTCAACGACTCATTGTGTGCGCGCTCTTCCTGGCTCCTGTGCCTGGCTTCTTGCTTCCTTCCTTCTATCCAGCTTCCTCCCCAGCCCATCGTCCAGCCCTATACCCGCCTCCCATTTTACCCCCTGCTCTTCGGACTGACCTCTTGGCTATAAACCTTGGCATTGACTCCAGATACTGGCTTACCTGCCCCTTTGCTGCTACACCTGCTCTTCGGACTGACCTCTTGGCTATAAACCTTGGTATTGACTCCAGACTCTGGCTTGCCTGCCCCTTTGCTATGACACCTGCTCCTCAGACTGACCTCCTGGCCATAGACTTTGCTTCTACACCCCTGGTTTGCTCACCATTGGTCCCTGATCCTGCAAGGCCTCACTGCCCTCGGACCCTGATCCTGCTAGGTCTCACCGCCCTCGGGCCCTGATCCTACTAGGTCTCACCGCCCTGATGCCACCTGTGCCTTGGCAGACCTAACAGGTAGTGTTGTTACTCGCTTTGTTTGATTCATATCATTTGGATTCAACAGGTGTGCTTGCTTTGGCAGGTACTGGTTTCAGCTCCGCAGATAATGACAACTGAGAGACTGCAATACTCTAGTACTGAGCCAGCGCCAGCCACGTTGGAAGGGTGCTAAAGTGAGAGCAAAAGATACAACTTCCAGGGAAATTGGTGAAGTGCTGGAGGTGGGAGACAGGACTCTTTATTATAAAAGTAATGCGTAAATCTAGCAGATGGGGTTGCCTGAGGCTTTCAAAAAATATTCCTCGGGCATCACAATCTGGGAAGTACCGAACCACTTCAGATGAGAAAGCGCTAAATATATGTTTGTGTGTGCACCCCCACTCCCCGTAGTCTTGTCAAAGACTGGGAAAGTGTAGGTAGAGGTGCAGGTAGAGACAATATTATTACCATGATGTGATGGGAAAGGGACATAAATAACCCAGATTCTATAGCTATAATTGATTCAGCTTCTGTAGAAAGCTCTGCAGAATACTGTATGTAAGGAATTCATCCTAGACAAGTCTGCACCGATAAGGTTTCCTATTGAGAAAATTACTGTAAAGAAAATTAGGATTTTTAAAAAAAAAATCTATACAAGAAGAGATGTCTGCTCATCTTCATTACAGATTCTTGTCACTTCTCCAGTAAAGAACAGGGCAGACACTCTTTTTTGCATGCAAAGTCACTCTGTACTGCAATTCCCTAATTGCTTGTTATTGACGTTAATATGTTGGTTTTTAAAAAAATAAAATATGGATCAACTCCTTTAGAATTTCAACCGTGTAGAAATAGCTGGTTAAATAGTACACTACTTACTTTAGGTTTCATTTATAACCAATGGTCTAAGGAAAACTCTTGGCAGCCACTGGATTTAATTTTTGTTTTCCTGTTAGCCGTACGATTATTTTGCATTCAAGTTCTAAAATTCAAACAGATCTAGCAGATGGAGTGAGAATGCTAAGTCTTTGATGATGGTCACTCCACACACATGGGGTCTACACAGCTTCTGGAGGAAGTGGTATTCTTGTTCAACATCTGCAAAGCACTGAAAGCAGTACTAAGGCTGCTATGCACTCTCTGACCACGATCTACAATACTGATTTCCCACCCTGGACAGAGGGCAATTGGAGGGGGGATCAAATGATAAAATTTCGTGCTATCTTGAAGGTGCTACTCCATAAGACAATACTCTGGTCATCATGTCAGAATAGCATTTTCAAGCACAGTGAGTAGAACTGCACTCCAGCTGAAAAATCTAGCCTGAGCCCCACTATGTAGGGAATGACCCAAACTCAGTTCAGCCAGGCTCAATGTAACGGAGGTGGCCCTGCCCCCCCGCAGAGCATCTTGATGTCATAGTGGTCCGGTGGGCTGGGGCCACCTCTGGAAAAGGTTGTGATCATGGCATCCCCCCTCTCCCCCCCCCCCCCGCCTCTGTCCTGATGAAGCTCTGCCCCGTGGGACTGGACTCTGCCGTCCATAGGGATTGCGGCCTGGCCTAAGTCTCAGAAACGTGGGCAGGGAAGGCTCCAAACCCAACCCAATGGAAATGGTCAGGTCCCGCCAGGCATGGTTCAGTCTTTAGGGCTCTACAGTGCAATTCCTTTTCTGAGAAATTGACATTTTTGTATAGGGCTGAAACTCAATCTCGCATATACCTGGAGGGGATTGGGACTCCTGTTATTGATGGAATCTGGCCTCCTCTGATCATCCAGGATAGCAGCCTTGGAGTGCTTCTTGGACCCCTTGCTGCACCTGGATTGTCAGGTTGCGGAGGTGACCAGGAGCGCTTCTCACCAGCTCCATCTGGTGAGGAGGCTGCTGCCTTTTGTTTCTGGTTGAGATCTGGCCACCATCATCCATGCTTTCATCACCTCAGGGCTTGATTACTGCAACGTGCTTATGTAGGACTTCCCTTGATGACTGTTTGGAAGCTGCCGCTGGTGCAGAATGCGGTGGTTTGCCTCCTTTTGTGGGCGAGGCTCCAGGAGCACATTACACCAGTGCTCTAAAGTCTGTACTGGCTTGCTATAGCTTTCCGGGCACAATTCAAGGTATTGGTTTTGACCTTTTAAGCCCTAAACAGTCTGGGCCCCACATATCTGAAAGACCGACTGTCCTTCAATGCCCCACTGCAGCCCCTGCAGTCGGCCAGGAGCACCTCCATGTAGGTACCATCTGTTAGTCTTGTTCGTACGACAAGGGCTCGCAGGGAGGCATTCTCAGTTGCTGCCCCCGGTGCTGTGGAACTCCCTTCCCCCAGAGGTTAGTTTGAGTCTGAGCCTGAGGATCTTCCAGATTGAGTCTTTTCCCAAGATGGCACAGACTGCATTGGCGCCATTTTTGGAAAGGGCAGCTGGTTCTGCGTATGTGCGGACCAGTTGCTCTTTTCCAAAATGGTGCTGACACAGCTCGTGCCATCTTGGAAAAAGGTTGTGTTTGTGCTGCACAGCCGTGGCCGCCATTTTGCACATTCGCATAGCGTTTTAATTTTTTTTTCTGAATCTTGCAAGATTTCGAACCGTTAGCGAAATTTTATCAAGATCTCTCTGCCAGTTCTTGATTCCTGAGAAATTATTGCAAAAATCATTTTGATTCTCGTTTCAGCTCTAATTTTGCAGACAACCTCAAAATGTTGGATCCATGAAGAGCTGTCAATCCCATTTAAAACAAGACTGTGATAAATAGAAACAGTTATTCAAAACAATTCCTATTTGTAAGTTCCTTTTTTTTTTTTTTTGAATGTGTGCCTTTTGGACAACAGAAATGCCATATGTTTTTAGAAATGGACTGTATGCCAGCAGGAGCTTACTGGGAGATTAGTTTTTTAAAAGTCATAGTGCAATCTGTGTCTGCTGAGTGAAATCGTTCCAACACATATTGGATCGGGCTAATAAGCAGAAAGCTACATAAAATCTATATTGCTTTGCAAATCTGCTTCACTGCATTTGATTAGTCTTGACTTTAACAGTAACGACGTTATAATGGCACATGTCCTAATTCTCAACAGGATCTAACTTGCTTGGAACATCATCTAGTTGAATCCTTTTATTATTGTTGTTGTTAGTAACATGTTCCTTCCTCCATGTGGCAGTCATTTTCTCTGCAGTAGCTTAGGATAAGCCGTAGTTTGTATCTTCTTTTATTAATGGATTTAGAGTTATGTTGAATCCTTGCCCACTTACTTAATTTACTAAACCCCAAACACATACACAGAAAATCCAGTTAATATTCCCAACATGGAGAAAATTAGCTGAAGAAAAATGACATGCTTTTTTCATAATGTAGTAGTTAATTCTTTGTAGTACTACTAATTAGATCACATTTGTTCAGTCGCATATATTAAAGCAGGAAGAAAACTGGCACATATGCTTTTTCATGTCCATGTTGTATTGCTTATGCTTGCCATGTGTCCAGAGTTGGGGCATAATATGCTAAATAAGCCAAACTCGGTAAACATTTAAATGGAAGTACTGCGTTTGTGTATTTCTTCCCCTCCGCCCCCAACACACTGTTGTGCTAGTAAATACCAGTGACACAGATGCAGCTTACACCGTAGCATTTCCCTTGTCCCCTTTAGCTCATTTACAGTGTGGCTGGTTTTTGTCCTCGTCCCCCACTATCCTGAATGGCCACTCCTGGTCACAGTGACTCTTTGGTGGACCCACTGTCCCTTTGTTATAGTTAAGCCTTAATTCACTTTAACTTCTGATTCGTCGTCATCGTCATCATCATCATCATCATCATCATCATCATCATCATCATCCTTTTGTTTGTATCCCGCACTCTCCTGACCACAGGTCAGCTCGAGGCGGCTCACAACAGTAACAAAATAACATTACTGGGTTATATCCCATGCAGGGAACCCAGAGCAATAATACAATAATATATTATCACAACTCAATCCAACCCCCTAATTACCCATCCCAAACCCATCACAGTTCATTAAACATAATTATATTATCAACTAAACAAAGCACTCCCCTCATTACTTTCTACTGGTCCCATCTCCATGCCACTCCCTGCTTACACCAGGGAGTCGGCTCCATACTGTTCTTTTTTCCATCCCCTGGGGCCACCAGGGAATGTCCTCCCTCTCTACCCCTCTCTCACCTGGGGGAGAGTTCCTCCCTACCTTTAACAGTAGGCAAACCATATTGTTCAAATAAACCAATGACCCATCTGCCCCAACCTCCTGGCCCAGCCGAAAGGGCACGGTCAAAGGGCGACTGTGCCCCTTCACCCGCGCCTGCAGCATGTGCCTCCGGCATGGCCTCCGGCTGTCCCCGCTGATATGGGGAGCATCCTGGTAATTCCCCTCCCCAGGCTCCGCCCTTTCAAGGGTGGGGGGGAGGGAGCAGTGTCCCGCGGCCCTTTACCAGCCGCCTGTGAGCACACACACCCCCTTGCTTCCACTCTACTAGTAGAAATGGACTGGTTACTTTGATTTAATTATATTTAAATATGAAAATTAGACGGAATTAAATTGAAGTAGTTACTTCAGCTTAGCATTGTTTGTCGGGACATGCTCTGACACAGAGCACAGCCTGTGCTCATTTCTTTCGGGTGGGGGGGGCAGGGGTATTGTGTGTGGATTGTGGGACATCTCACTTAGAGAAAGAAGTGTGAGTGACTCCCATGTCAACTCCCTCTAGTTCAGATTCTCTCAACTTTATTTACACTGAGAAGCTCTGTCCTCTCCAAATGGTCTCTGCTACTTGCAGAGTGAACTATTCAGAGTAAGGGGAATGGAATCTGGTTACGTGAGACTTTGGCCCTTTTTAAACAGGCCATGGCTGCGGGGGCAGGGAGAATCAGTGTGCGCGTCACAGCCTAGGCAGTACGGGGTTCTGGTGCACATGAGCACACACTGATTCCCCCATGCATCCCCACACATGGAGCATCACGATTTTGGCTAATTGCTCAGTGCATGGGCGATGGCTGGAGGTGCAGCATTCACACGGGAGGCACCCACTCATGTCGACTGCATGCGCAGGCGTGGGCATGTGTGGGTGCATCTCGTGTGAAAAGGGTAATAATTTGTGTTACTTATTCAGTTGTGCTTAGTTGTTCAAGCTCATTGTCCTACTGAATGCAGAGAGAAGATGCATGACATTGTAACATACCTGTTTGGTTTATCTCCACCCTAAAGCTACAGAATATCCAGAAAATCATAATGAAATCTTTACTTTCCCAGGTGTTGGTTGCCTAGCTCCTGGGAGAATGGAGGTGATAAGCTGTTTTGATTGACTTTTAAAAATATGGAAAATGCCACGATCCTGTCCTGTTAGACTTTCAAGGTTATTGTCTTGTTTGGAAAGTACACATTTCATTTGGCTAGCAAAACCAGTCATGCATAATTCAGGAAGGAACAATAAACCAAATCATAAGCGATATATATTCCCCACATTGTTTTCCTTTATAGGGTCAAGTTTGCCCTGTAATATCTCACTCTTAAATTCACTTTTGAAACTGTATTATGGGAATCCCAATCTCTCTCTCCGCCCTGCGATAGAAATTTAGCATAGGCAAGGTTTGGCAAATCCAGTGACAGAAATACAACATGGCCAATATTTTTGTAAGCTTCATCAATGAAAACCAATTATGTTTCTGATATCTGAACTGGAGGGAATGAGAGTGATGGTGAATTTTGTGACAGGTTTTTATTA
Organism: Sphenodon punctatus; assembly: GCA_003113815.1. Taxonomy (NCBI): domain Eukaryota; kingdom Metazoa; phylum Chordata; class Lepidosauria; order Sphenodontia; family Sphenodontidae; genus Sphenodon; species Sphenodon punctatus. The sequence goes on along the minus strand of QEPC01007499.1, from coordinate 8,227,793 downwards.
TTACTTTGAATTTATACCCCACTTTTTCCTCAAGCTCAGGTCAGCTTACAGCAGCATTTCAAAACAATACAAAGAGATTATATTAACCCCAGTATCCCTCTCTACCCACAATATAATTAAAACTAAGCAATAGAACGTAGTTAACCACACATCCCCTCAACCCACCCACAGCCACACCTTTGCCTTTCACCCAAGGGATCCCCCACCCTCCTATCCCCTTCTACACCACACAGTACAGATACGGATAATAAAATTCTAACACATGCCTCCAACTTGCCTTTCACATAGAAGGTGAGGTGTGGGGAGGGGGCGCGTGTCACTCCCAACCACCACCAGGATTGGATTTAGAATGTGCAAAGCCCAGGGTGAAGATAAAATGTGGGATCCCAGGTGGACCCTCCCCAGTTAGGGGCAGCCTCCATAGAACCCTAAAGATGGTTGTGTTTGGGGCCCCACTGGGAGGGAGTGGGACCCCCACAGCCTGCTCCGGTGAAAAGAGGGGACACTGTGGGAAAGAGAAGGACCGTGGCAGTTGCCTGCCCTGTGATATGGCAGCCCTGGCCATCACCTATTCAACTCTCCCACCCTACCTTCCCTTGCCCCATGAAAATATTCCAAGTAGAACAATAACACAGTTATTAAAATGGGAATGGAAGGTTGTGAGGAAGGTCTACAAAACTTCAGGAATCTCTGCCATGTGATGTCGGCTCCTGGGTTCCAACCACTGTCTATCCAACGGTGCCCTTCAACAGCAAACTCAAAGATATATAACGTTGTATCTACTTGATTAGGAAAGGTGCAGAAGGTGTGGTTTGGCAGGTGGAATACAGCTTCTCTTCTCTCTTCCTCAACCTATTAGGAACTCAGCCGTCCAATCAGGGCATAAAATTTCAGATCAAACTCGGAGAACAAAAAAATAAATTCAGTTACCAGACTTTATCCTGATGTTAAACCATTCTTGCCCCACTACACCCCTTAACCAGTCGCCAGCCTCAGTCACCAATGACTCCCAGGCGCCTGCAAATTTTGTGCCCTACATCCAATAGATGCCTTCTGAACCATTTTTAACAAAAGCACGGGGCTCCCAGATTTAACAGATGGACCCATGCCTTAAGCAGGCTCTTAGCATAGTTGTGTGAAGAAATGTTGTCATCCTTCAGCCGACCTAAGCAATCCTTATGCTCCCCCAGTAATAAAGACGAGACATTGCTACAAGTGTGTTAACTGGAGGCTATTCGCATTTCTATCAGTTTCTGTATCAAGAACAATTTGTCATGCAAGGATGCATAAATACAGGAAATCAATCTTGCACAAGCAGCAGGCACAGTGGGCTTAAGCAGCCGACATGTACAGCTGTCTCAACTCTTACCCCAAGGCAAGATTCCTAATGCCATGCCACCAGGTTAGGTGAATAGGCTTAAATTCAGTCACAATATGTTGATGGCTGGGCAAAATAAAAGGAAGAACTCTCATTTACCATCTCCTATTCGTTGTGGAGACACAGCTCAGTGTTTTTGAATCACAATATCAGGATTAAATCCAGGCAAATGCAGACTGTAATTACTAGGGGTGGGACACAGGGCCTTTATTGGGGTTTGAATCCCTAATTTTCAGTTCTTTTGGTTTCAGGTTTCGGTTTACGGTTCTGTTTCTTTCCCTATTGAATTCAATGGGAAATCTGTCCCCGCTGATTTTACTGGGAAACTTCAAAGGAAACCAAAAGCAAGGTCCAGGACAAACAAACCCCATCCCTAACCCCCCGCCCCCGGGACGGGTGTGTGTGTGTCAAACCTGTCCACCCCCCATTCATACATACAAACCATAAACATATTTCTAAACATCCTTTACTGCAGGGATCCCCTTCAAAGTCCTCTCCTGACCTGAAGGCTCGGTTTTACTTTTCCTAGTGATCTTTTCACCCTGGCAAGCTGGGGCTTTTTTATTCTCCCAGTGGCCAGCTGACATCCCCAGGCTCATCTGGCCATCTGCATCTCCCTCCATTTACTACAGTTGGAGAAGTTTAGCTGTCCAGGACCAGGGGAGCTAAGCTCATTAACCCTTGCAGGGCCAGCTCACCCTCCCGCACAGTCTTTTCAAAGTTTGAAACTTGTTGATTGGTTAATCCATAACCCTTGGGGGTGGGCTGTGGCTTAGGTGGGAGAGTGCATGCTTTGCATATATAAGGTCCCAAGTTCAATCCCTGGCATCTCCAATTCAGGATCACTGGTAGATCTGGGTGAGACCTCTGCTGCAGATCCTAGAGGGTCTATTGGTAACACACCTGGGTGGGGCCTCTGCTAGAGATCCAAGAGAGCCAGATTTGAAACCCTGCTGCTGTGTCAGGTTGTGGCAATACTGGGCTAAGATGGACCATTGGTCTGACTCAGGCAGTTCCTTATAATAGATAGAAGTGCTGATCAGCTAAAATGCTGAACAAACAACAATCAAATGAATTTGGGAAGCCATATATGAATTGAAACACACAGAGGACTAGATTGAATTTGGAAAATTTAAGCCTACAGTATTCATTCCTGTTGTAATCTCAGTCGTCCATTTTGCCTAGCCCAGACATGATTTGGGAGGTTGAATTTCCTTCTTTTTCTCGTTATTGTGAAAAAGGAGAGGGGACTAGTGCAAGCCTAATAAAGAGTACTCTTGACTACCTCAATGTGTCGTCTACCAAATTGAAGAGGACTAAGAGGAGCTGATTACCAGATCTTCCCACAAATCATGATGTTAAATTCAGGAAGTAAGAAAGATACTTATTTCAGAAAAGCTTATACATTTATAAGAATAGCACTTACTGTTCTCCTAGGCAGGATAAAAGTTATAAAATATATCCATCCTTATACTGCATGGGGAGATGGGGTGGGGGGGGAACGATCACCTGCTGGGGTCAAGAAGAACATTTCCTCTATGGAGCCTGATATTGCACAGTTAGGAGCATAATAGCTGCTCTGGAAGCATGCAGCTTTGGCTATTGTTGGAGACATAATAGTAGATTGCTGTAGATGGCCCGTTGGTTTGTTCCAAGGTGTCTATTCTTTTCTTAACACAGGGGTGGACTTGCCCAGGTAAAAAGGGAAGCTGAGCAGAAATTAACAAAAGGCAAAACTATTGGGCAAATTAAAATATATGTGCATGCGATGTAATGCAAGATGCCTAATTCATTCTAGAGCTCCCTGTTTACCTTTCATGTTGTTTTTGCCTCTTACTGCAGTGTTTAGACATTCTTGTGTCAGGCACCAGACTGGGAGGTCACTAATGCCATAGTTTGTGAAATAGGAAGCAATTACCTTGAAGAGATTATTTCTTTATCCTTTTGGATGTGAACAGGCCTAACCTTGGAGCATGGACTTTTGTGCAACTGAAGTCCTTTTCATTATAGATATATCACAAAGGCTGTCATCTTCCTGGAGCGCAGTGGCTAACACTGTAATTTATAAGACCAGTTGACAGGGATTTGGTAAAGCTTAACCTGCTCATTTATTGAAGCCTGCCTTGTCCTCTATTTTTTTTCTTTTTCTTTTCATCTCTGATTTTGCTTTACTCTCCATTTTGACTATGGTCTGTACTGTTAGCAAGACAGATGGATTTTAGATCCAAAGAAGCAGAATCTGGACTCGCTCATTTGGAGCAAAAACCCAGAATCACTTCATTCAAAGTAGTATAAATGTTGTTAAACTGCTTAGTTACCTAGACAGAGAGGTTCACTATTTGTGCTTCATATGCGTGGCTAGCAATATCCAACAGGAACATTGTATGTATATTTAATACACACATGTGCACATACACTGGGTATTTTCAGACGTTACGAGATCACGCTCAACCACAGTCAATTCCCTGTGGTGGGGAATGGTCCTGTAACGTCTGTTGGGGAACCGGAAGTTCCCCCCCAGATGTTACCCACACTCAATCCCCGCCTGGAATCACATTCACCACGTGACCGGGCTGAACACGTGGTGAATGGGATTCCCGGCGGGGATGAAGGGGCCTGTCACGTCTGGACGGCGATCACGGCCCGGAATCCCGACAGGGATTCCGGGCCGTGGTCATTTCGGGTGGGCACTGCGGCCGCATTGGCTGCGGCGCCCACCCGTCTCCCCGGAGGGCAGGTGGTGGGGGAGCTTGGGGGGTGGGGCTGTGCGGCCGCACGTTGCCCCGTGCGGCCCCGCCTCCTCCTCGATTCCCTGCTGGGATCCCCCGGCACGTCTGTTGGCCGTGCCAGAGTGATCCCGGCGGGGAATCCCAGGGTTGTTTCCATGACGGGGCGATGCCTCCCCGTCACGTCTGAAATCACCCACTATCATCATCTATTATTTCTATAGCATTAGCAATGTGCCTGGCACTATAATCATTGCTTAGTGACAGGCCCATGCCCTGAGGGGCTTACTACTACTTATCATTTCTATAGCACTACTAGGTGTATGCAGCACTTTACAGTCACGGATTTCCCAAGACAGGTCCCTGCCCAGTCAGCTTACAATCTAAGATGGACGAGGTTAAGGGAACACGCAGAGGAAAAACACATAGACACAAACACATTCCACTTTACAGATCGGGAACAAAGACCGAGAGGTAGTGGCTTACCCAAAGCTACTTCGTGAGTTCATTGGCGAGGCTGAGATTCAAACCCTGGTTTCCCAAGCCCAAGTCCAGCAGCTTATCCACTACACCACACTGGTTCTCAACTACTACATTGGCTCTTACAGTAGAAAGACAAAGAGCCTGATCCCAAGCCCCGTGGATCTCCCACACGCATGTGCATGTGTGTGGTTTCTGCAGGGCACAATGTGTCCGCACTAGAGATCCACACAGTTTGTTTGTGTGTGACTGCACACGCCATCCACGGGACTCAGTGGGGGAAAGATAAGGGAGAGAGGAATATAGGGAAAAACAGGAGCATATTCATAAAGTTGAGAAATCGTAAACACACACACACATACACACACACAGTGGCCATGGGAAGAGCCTCAATGATCAAATGATTTAAGATACATTTTTAATGTGAAGTTAGAGGGTAAATGGGAAAAATAAAGATGTTCTCTGCTGTATTGCCCATAAACAAGACATTGTGCCTGTCTGTTTCTACTCTGTTTTGTAACATCACAGGGCACTGTTAAACTGCCATGTCTCAAAGTAGAAGTGACTGCTCCTCAGAGGGAAATGATATAATTTGTTAAGAGGGAGAAGCAAGGTAGCTCAGATGATGTCTTTTATTGGACCAACTGCTGCTGGTGAGAGCGGAAAAGCTTTAAAAAATGATATTATTATTATTATTATTATAAACATTTATATAGCGCCAGTCGTGTGACCTGGTGCTGTACAGAACATAGAAATAGACGCGGTCCCTGCCTGTGGCTTACAATCTAAAAGACAAGGAGGGGGAGACAGGGAGAGGGGACAGTGGGAGAGACAGGGGAGAAGACAAACAAACATTCAAGCGGATGCGAAGACTCAGGTGCGTGTGCTTTGCTTGGTTACAATCAGGTCGGTTGCAGCAGTCTGCAGAGGAGGGCAGACAGTAAGTATATGGGAACGTCTAGCAGGCATTGGGAAAGGCAGCGAGGAAATGTGGGTCCTGAGGAGGGATTTGAAGGAGCGGAGGGAGGGAGGGAGGGGGCAAGGCAGATGTGGGCAGGGAGGGAGTTCCAGGCATGGGGGGCAGTGAGGGAGAAGGGTCGAAGGTGATTAGGTGAGCAGAAGAAACAAGGGAGAGTGAAGGAGGGGACAGAGGAAGAGCGGAGAGCGCGTGCAGGAGTGCGTTCGGAGATTAGGTCCGAGAGGTAAGGGGGAGCTTGGTTATGGAGCGATTTGAACGTGAAAACCAGGAGTTTAAACAGGATACATTCAGGAAAGGGGAGCCATTGAAGAGAGAAGAGGAGAGGCTGCACATGGTCGAAGCGACGGGCAGAGTGAATGACCTTGGCGGCGGAGTTTTGGATAGCAATAAGGGAGGACAGGTGAGAGCGAGGGAGGCCCGCAAGGAGGAGGTTGCAGTAATCGAGGCAAGAAATAACCATGGCATGAACAAGGGTTTTGGCCAAGGAGGAAGAGAGAAAGGGGCGGATCCGAGCAATGTTATGGAGAGCGAATTGTTTCATTGTCCGCAACATAAAGACCTTAGAAGTGTGTGGCTGGAACCTTTTTTCCAGAATCCTTCTCCTTCCGCAGATGAAAAATTGCTGATTCTGCTTACAGCAGCAGATTTAGACACAACTAAAGCAGGAGCGTGCTTTCTGAAAATTGTTGAGAGATCCTTATTGAGACAGCATTTTGCAATTGCTTGGAGGAGCTCATTGGTTTTTTCAGGTTCATGTCCAGCGACAATACGTGCTGGTTTTGCAGAGAGCGGTTCCCCTGTCACCATTATGACAACATCTATTGCTTTCTGAAGGAAGTTGATTTTTGCCTCAAAACTTCTGAATGAAGTTTTGATTTTTATCCAATTCTTACATTTAAATTTAGAACTTTGAAATGCTTTAGAATTCTTCAGACTGGATGATTTATCCTTTCCCTGGTATGCAAACTGAGGAACACTTTATTGTGTTGGTAGTTTGGGGATGAGGCTGCGGAATGGCCAAGGATTGCTGGACTGGGGGAGCCCTCACACATACCACACAGGGTAAAAACAGATGTGACAGCAGCCCACTTTGTTACGTTTTGACCCGGACCTAACCTGCAGGAGTTTGGCCCGGACCTAACCTGCAGGTGCCGCCAGATGTTGGCCAGGGATTGCCCCAGGACATGTCGGAGGCTGGCCCAGGCTGTGACCTTGGGAAACCTCCAAAGTCACAACCCGGACTAAGGCCTGTCAAAGCGGGCCTCAGTGGGTTATCATGTCTGTTAGGGTTGGTAGACATGGCCCGGGACAGGTCTGCCATGGCTGGCTACCTGTAATGGCATCTCACCGGGCGTGGCGTGGGGATGGGTCCATCCATCTGCACTATGGTGGATCTCCCCATTGTCTCTGGGCCCCGGGCACGGGCATATCTGTTCTGTGTCCTGACCACAGCTGTGTCTGCCACAGCTTCCTAGATTGGGTTGCTGCCGTGCGGCTGCCTCTTCTGTTTTTACTCACAGCTCTTTGTGTTTGCCCCAGAAACGTTGTGTTATAGGTAAAGTGCTCCGAGTGGCATGGCGGGGGCGGGGGGGGGGCACTATATTTAAAAAATAAATATGAAGAAATAAAGATTCAGGCTTTGTGGAATAACTTCCATCTATTCCTATATCCTTATTTCTCTCCCCCTTTGGGGAAAAGCCCAGTTTTTAAAAGCCAGTTTTATTTTAGACCAAACTCCCAGTGAATTTAAAATGTTGTTATCTGTCCCGGAAGTACCAATTGGTGTTGCTTTCTTAAAGGAACCATGGGCTTGGCATTGGCAATGTTTGCAACCTGTGTAGTGCTGGTGTTATGATCCCCCTATCTCATGAGTTTTGTGTATATACCATAAGCGGTAGGTATTATACTTCTTTTTGTGCTCCAAGTTTTTTCATTCCTTGATCTAACTGTTCATAGTTAATATTTTTTTTGCATTTTCAGAGGAACACATATCACATGAGATAGAGAAATTTCCATTAAAACACAGTCTCTCTTCCTTTTCTGAAACCCCCATAACTAGCCTTCTCTCATAATGTTTGTGATCAGTAAAGTCCCATAAAAGACCACCTCCTCCCCTATGTTACTGTGATCCCTAAGGTCAGCTAGGGACACCCTCCTGCAAGTTCCATCACTGCCCTGGGTCCGTATAGCATAGGCACACAGAGAGGGGTTCTCAATAGCTGCTCCTCAGCTTTGGAACTCACTTTCCCTACAAATTTGCTAAAGCCAGAGTCTGAGTATTTTCCAGAGGAAATGTAAGATCTATCCATTTGGCCAGGTGTTTGGTAGGTGAGTTTGGGATGCTGTTTGCAAATGGTTATATTTTTATACAGTTTGGAGTTAAATATAATCCTGTGACCCCAGACAGCAATAAAGACATACAGAGTATATAAAATGTCAATCAGGATCGCAATCTCATCCACAGATGGTGGCAAAGCCATATGGGGTCATTACTCACAGTTTGGAAAACTCTATTCTAGGGATTACTGGAGCATGAAAGCTGCCTAATTTTAACATATTATTGTTAATGCATTCATTTTTAAAAAAATAAATAAGGTGATTTGGAAGTTATATATATATATATATATATATATATATATATATATATATATATATATATATGATACTGTCGATGTTGAATGTATCATTTTGAATACTCTGCCACATCCCTCTACTTATTTTCTGGACTCTCCTCTCCCACAGCCCTGCTGTCACTCACTATTTTCAGAAAGAGCAGACACTACCCGCACATAATTCCCGTAGGATTTCTAGGCTGGAGCTCGGTTCAGTGGTGGGTGTGACATCACTAACTCTACAGGAGAGGAGCCTTCCTGTCTGGACGGAGAGCCTTCAATAAGAGAATAGAACCAGCTGCTTTTATGTCTGATGCGCAAATATTCTTGCTATTTAGGACACCAAGCCTATAATTCTGAAACTGTTGGGTGTTTCTCCAAGCTTTGACAGGTCACCTTTAATGAGACAAACTCTCTAATAGTTTGCTTCAAAGGGCAGAGACAGCAATCATCGTGTGTTCTCGTCTGATACACTCTGACACCACAAAGAACAAATTCATTGTCATCATTTTATTTATTTATTTATTTATTTATTCGATTTTTTTGCCACCCCCTCCTGCCAAGGCAGCTCAAGGCGGCTCTCAACATATAAAGTAATACAAAATATAAAACACAATCAATAATAGCAAGCAATAAATAACAGATTATAAAAAACAGTATAAAACAACAATAAAATATCCCAGAGCAGAGCTAAAAAAAACCTCCCCCCTCCATAACCCACCACTCATCAGCTGTCTCCCTCACCGAAGGAGGGGTTGAACAGTCTTTATAACAAGACGGTTCAAAGCAGCCCCCAACAGTGATGCTCCCGATTTACTTTGGAATCTTATATATAGGTACAAAGCCTGTGAACTAGCCAGATAGATTCTGAACTGGGTAGTTAAAGTGGTGCTCTACATCACGTTGGTCCTTTTCCCTGAGGCTCCAACATCTTTGTTCCGGCACCTTTCCTCTGCTCCCTTCCATCCATCACAAACTCCTTGACCTAACCTTCAAGGATATTCATGTCCTTATTTCTCCCTGTCTCTCTGCCCTCATTTCCTGGTATCCTCCCAACCAGAAATTTTGCTCCTCTTCTGCCACCAACCTCACCTGCCCTAAAATCTCCTGCTTCCTAAATTGTTGTTGTCCCGTTTCTCAGGCTGTCCCTTATACCTGGAACATCTAAAGCCTCCACCCGGGGGCTTTAGATGCTTCTCTCTTCTTCTCTAGCTACACCCTGTCCCTCGGCAAAACCATTGTCTCCCATGGTTTCCAAAATCACCTTTACGCTGATGACACTCAACTCTAGCTCTCTATTCCCTCCCTCTCTCCATCTATTCAAGCTTGCCTTGCCAGCTGTCTCTCTGATATCTTTACCTGGATGTCTCAATGTCAGCTCAAACTCAACATGGCTAAAACTGAACTCCTTATCTTCCCCCCTCATCCTTCCTCTCCCTCTTCCCTGTCAATCCTTATCAACAAGGTCACCATCCTTCCCATCTCCGAAGCCCGTAACTTTGACTTCAACTTTGACTCACCACTTTCTTTTAAACCCTACTTCGACTCTGTTGCCAAATCCTGTCGTTTCTCCCTACATAAAATTGCTAAGATTTGCCCCTTTCTCACTGTCTCCTCTGCCAAAACCCTTGTTCATGCCCTGGTCATCTCTCGCCTCGATTACGATTTAGGAGGAGAACCGGTTGAGGACGGAGCCACAGAAGCCAAGGGAGTGAAGTGAGTCCAGCAAGAGTGAGTGGTCAACAATATTGAAGGCAGCAGAGAGGTCAAGGAGGACAAGAATGGAGTAGAGGCAATTAGATTTAGCCACAAGAAGATCATTAGTGATCTTAGCAAGAGCAGTTTCAGTAGAGTGAAGGGGGTGGAAGCCAGATTGGAGGGGATCAAAGGAGGAGTTGGTGGAGGGAAGTCGAGGTAGTGGGAGTAGTTCAGGCAGCTTGGAAGCAAAAGGATGGTAGCTAGTAGGGTCCAAGGGGGTCAAGAGTGTACTTTTTGAGGATAGGAGAGACAGTGGCGTGTTTGAAGGTGGAGGGGAAGGAGCCAGTAGAGAAGGAGAGGTTGATGATGTGCAGGAGGGAAGGGGTGACAGTGGAAGCAATGGAAGTCAGGAGGTGGGAGGGTATGGGGTCAAGGGGGGCAGGTGGAAGGGTTGGAGGAGGAGAGCAGGGAGGTGATTTCTCCAGGTAAGTGGGAGGGAGACAGGAGAGAAGGAGGGGGAGGGAGTAGGGAAGTTTTTTGTGTGGGCGGTGGCGATCCAGCTCCAGGCACATCTAGATAGCATTGGTTTCCTGGACCCTTTTCAATCTCGGTTCCGCCCCGGCTATGGCACCAAGACAGCATTGGTGGCCTTGGTCGACGATCTCCGCCAGCAAATGGATGCAGGATGTTCGACATTTCTTATCCTGCTAGATCTCTCGGCTGCTTTTGACACCGTGGACCATGGGCTGTTGTTGAGAAGGCTGCGTGACCTGGGGGGTCTGGATGGGACTGTTCTTGAATGGATCCACTCATTCCTCTCGGAGAAAAGCCAGCGGGTAGTGTTGGAAGCTGAAACATCTTGCCCCCATGCTTTATCCTGCGGCATTCCATTCTGTCTCCATTATTATTTAATGTTTATATGCAGCCCTTGGGGGAGGTCGTGAGAGGGTTCAGGGTGCAATGTCACCAATATGCTGATGATACTCAGCTGTACCTCTCTTTTTCAGCTGACCCAGACCCTGCTGTCTCGTTGCTATCCCAGTGTCTGGAGGCCATGGCGAAATGGATGTGGCAGTGCAGACTGAAGCTCAACCCCGATAAGGCGGAGGTGATGGTGGTGGGGAGAGCGAGGCAGGTGTCGGCCCCCCTGATTGGCGGGATTCGCCCTCCTATAGCGAGGCAGGTTCGGAGCCTGGAGGTGATATTGGATGCAGACCTCCACCTGGATCGACAGGTGGAGGTGTTGGCGAAGGCTGCCTTCCGCCAGTTATATCTGGTGCGGAGGCTGCACCCGTACGTCTCCGACCCGGACCTGGCCTCCCTCGTCCATGCCTTCGTCACCTTGAGGCTGGAATACTGGAATGCGCTCTACATGGGGCTGCCCTTGTTCCTGGTTCGGAGGCTGCAGCTAGTGCAGAATACGGCAGCCCGGCTTCTGTCGGGAACGGGTCGCTGGGATCACATGACACCTGTGCTCCGGACTCTGCACTGGTTGCCAATAGCGTGCCGAGCCAGGTTCAAGGTTTTGGTATTGATCTATACGGCCCTTCACGGTCTTGGCCCCTTGTACCTCAGGGACCGCCTCGCCCTCCGTGCCCCAGAGCGGCTCCTTTGGTCTTCTGGGGGTGCCTTCTTGGAGGTCCCCCATGTTAAGCGGGGGGCCACAATGGAGAGGGCATTCTTGGTGGCTGGCCGCACCTTCGGAATTCCCTCACGGAGGAAGCTTGCCTGACCCCAAGCCTTTTAACATTCCGGCAAGTTTGTAAAACCTGGCTGTTCACCCAGGCCTTTGGGGAGGGGGGGAGAGGGAGGTTAGGTTTTTTTTATCCCCCTACCCTTCTTTATTATTCGTTATTATTTGTTGTCCCTTCCCTGTTTTATCTTATTCGTTGGTATCGGTATTATTTCAAACAAAGATTGTATTTTTGGTATCATTATCAGTATCTGTTCCCATGCACAAATTAAGATCTCGTGATGCCTATAATCCTAATATATATAATAAAACAGACTAGCGTAAATAGGGAAGGGAAAAGGAAAACTATTATCTAATCAGTTATCTATATAACTATGCTAATTTAATCTATATGTCTGTAATCTATATCTATATCTAATATATACTATATATCTATATCTATATATAATATACAGGGGGGAGAAGGGCAGAGAAAGGGAGAAGATAAACTGTAGGTTATGAGGAAGGAAAGGTATTAGTAATACAATGAGGGCTAGGGAGGATTTTTTGTGTGCAAGCACCACAGTTCTGTAAATGCAACCTGACAAGCAGAGCTCTCACAGAACGGAAAGAAAAAGCCTGCCCCTCCCATTATAAAGGGTTGCAGTGCCCTCCCCCAGACCCCTCCCCCCCCCCGATTGGTTGTGGGAGGCAGCAGGCATTGAGCAATCACAGAGTGCCATTAGAATGCTGGGGCCTGCTTGCGCTGCTCATTGGCTAGCAATATAGCCATCAGATACTGCTGAGCTGTTCACCCCTCCCAACACAGGCACAGTTCAAGAGTTCAACCCTGTTTAGGGCTCCAAGATGTCTGCTCCCTCCTCCCTTCTCCACATTTTCCCTCCAAAACCCAACTACCACAGCACCAATAATGATGATAACGACATTGTCGTTTTCATTATCGTCATTCAATCAGCTGTTTTTGTTATTGCAATAACGAAAATGACAATTTTTGTTATTGTAATAAAGAAAATGACTTGTACACCCCTAGTGGTTGTTTGGTTTTGCTCCATCATCCTACTCACTTACACAGACCTATTAGATGAGAGGTAGCCACACTGCTTGCTTGTAACACATTTGAAGTGTGCAAATCACTTTGTCTTATTCCTCCTCACAATATCCCTGCAAAGTAGGTGGTGTCAGATCCGGATTCCTTTTGCCCCCCCTCTTTCTCCAAAGCTGTGAGTTCCCTCCCCCTGCACATCATGCTCAGATCCTTCACAGCTAGGCTCAGTCCTCGTGCAGATGTTGTGTGGGACCAGCTAGGCAGCAAGCTAGGAGCAGAGCTGTGAGTAAGACAGCCAAGTACTGAGTCCAGTGGGTTCCCTGCTGATAGCAGAGGCCCATAGTAAATGCCCTGGTAATAGCTGTGATAGAGGGGGCAGGTAGGTCAGTGTCATTACTGCTGGCTGACATACATAAGTGGAACTAAGACTGAGAGGGACTTGTCCAAGGCTATTCAGTGAATCTGTGGTCTAGTTGACACTTAAACCTGGGTGTCCCATATCTCTGAGGCCACTTTCAGACATCCCCCCCCCAACCCAATATTCTGACTGCGGGGGGGAATGCATAGCCAGGATATGTGCGGAGATTGGCCAGTCTGAAAGGCCCCTCCCCCCCCCCGCAGGGCATTGCTGGCAGACAAGCACAGGGATGCAGAGCTCAATTTCCTGCTCTGCATTCCTGCGCGTGTCTGCCGGCAAAGCCGCGTGGGGGGCTTTCAGACTGGCGGCACCCCCCCCCCGCACATATCCTGACTGCGCATTCCCTCCCGCAGCCAGAATACATGCCAGGGGAGAAGCTCTGAAAGTGGCCTGAGACTCAGAACACTTTTAGATATGCCCAATCCTAGCAGATTTTAAAAATCCGCTTTTAGAGACCTCGCACGGGTGGCATTTAGATGCTCCTCCCTGCACTGGAAGTTGCCCGGCCGCCATTGGAAACAGCAGGGCTGAGCAGCTCACGCATTCTTTGTAAAACCAGATTTGTAAAAACCTCGGGTTTTAGAAATCTAGTTTGATAAAGAATGCGTGTGCCCTGCTAGTATTGGGCACGTGTTGGCTCAGTCTCTGTGCATTGGACCACAGCAGCTTTCTTTTAATGATCACATTTAAAATTCCTTTAAGATTAACTGGCCATTTCCGTAAAACTGATAAACCCGTTCCTAGAAACTTAACTAATCCTAATTGGACCCCACTGTACCACTGTTTCCTCCACAAGGTCCTTCTTCAAACAGTCACGAAAATTACATTTTAACAGTGTGTTACCATTCTTTATCACAATTTTGCTAACAACTAATTAAAACCATACAGTGCTTGACATTTTTCAAAGTGGTATACAAATATTAACTAATCCTCCTTGTGTCTGATCATGGGCAGCTCCAGTCACCAGCAAGCATATTCTGGAAGGATAGCGCTTGCCTGCCGCATAGCGTTCCTGAGCAGAGGTATGAAGATCACAAAGCTTTCTGAGATTCAGAAATGAATGATTGATGTGATAATCCTTTGGCTTCTCTCAACCTGTAATATGACAGCAACACAATTCAATTCCTTTAGCCCTCCGGTGTAGACTTCACTACCTCCTCCGGGCTTTTAGATGGAGTGGGTGGGGCAGGGGCAGGGCCAACAGGTTGTCACGCCTCTTTCTGACTGAACTCTACCCCTTATAGGGTGCCATGACACCCTGGTGTTTTACAGGGGTTGGGGCCATCTCAGAAAGTGGGCGGGGGAAATGGGATGCCATGACTTCTTTCTGAAGTAAGTAGCCCGCCCCTTATGGAGGTTCATGATGCTCCTTGGGAGCAGGGCTACATTGGAAAGAGGACTTGAAAGCCCCTATGGCCCACCCTATTTTCTGACATAGCCGCTGCCTGCTGCAGGGCTCTGAACTAAGGTATGCTCTCTTTAAAATAAGAGACGTTTGGCAACCCTAGGCTGAGAGCCCAGGAACAGGTTTGCCTCAGAAAAGGAGAGGCTAGAAGGTAGAGGGAGAACTCACCTCAGAGAAGAAGAGGCCCAGGAAGAGCCACAAGTTATAAGAAGAACGTGCAGTGATGATTATTTGACTTTGAAGAAAAAAAGCAAAAGGGGAGTGTAACAGGGTGGAGCCTTGGGGTCCAGGTTTCTGAGATTTTGATCGGATAGGGGCATGTGCGCCTCACCACAGACATGAGTCGCCCTTTTCTCCTTAAATTTAGGTTTATTTCAGCTTAACGTGGGCTTCTTGCCCTTACAGCTTACTACTAGTACAGAGCCACACAGGGTTAATGGGCTTCTTGCCTTTACAGCTTACTGAGAGCAACAAATCCATACATGGCTCATGGGCTTCTTGCCCTTACAGCTTATACTAGCCTCTTCAGTGCTTTATCACAGAAACCCACAAGTCCAGGGCTTAAAGTCCTAGCCCTTCGCGAGGTCCAGACACGGACAAATCTGGCCCCTGTAAGACTTCCAAGAAGGGCTTTGCCCAAGTCCCTTAAGCCTTTTGTGGGCTTCAAAAGAGTCCCAGTCAAGTGGCTACGACGCTACTCACAGTCTTTCCTTTATTGGTGTCTCAGGGCTTGACTTGGCCACCAGCGCCGCTCCCATTCCATCTCACAGGAGACCTTTTTGCCTCAGCTGCCTCGTGGGCTCTCAGCCTCCCAGAATGTAGTGCCGCTTCCAGGTTCCTCTCTGGCTTTTCCCAGCTGATCCTTTCAGTGGGCCTCAGCTGTCGGCTGAAGCCCTCCCCCCAGCAGCATCCCTCCCAGGCAGGCAGGTTGCAACTCCCCTGTTTGCTTCCACCTCTCTCTGACCGGGTGGCAGTGGCGTTTTAAAGTTACTGCTGCGCCGCCGCAGCTACCAGCAATCAGCGCCGCTTCTAGCCGACGCTCTGTTCACACAGCTTCCAGACACTGCAGGGAAGTTGCGCAGAACTTCTTCGCTGTTTGACTGTGGGGCTGCTCCCACTTCCTGCTGCTATCAGTGCTGTCTCTTGCCTTGGGCAGAGCTGGTCTCTCGCACACTCTGTTACAGGGAGACTTTGTCAGATTCTGCTTATGGAATAAGGTAGGAAGGTGCTTGTGACCCAGTGAGGACTTAGCCTGGTCAGATGCCTTCAAAGCAGCCCCTGGGAGGGAAAACACTACACAGTCCAGGTTTAGGTGTCATGTTATTGGGAAACGGCGTTAACACCTTTGCTCTGTGTAAGCTGCTGAAGAGAGATTCTTAGTCCTAAAACTTACTCCAGGTAGTCCCATTGACTACCCCCGAGTAAATGGTTTTAGGACCACTGCCTCTGTGGGCTTATGTATCTAGACAGTCACACAAAACCTAGAAACTACTTAAATTGTCCAAGTTATCGGATGTGCTTTATATACTTGCATAAGATTGGTGATATAATTGCAGCATTCTATTGTCTTTGCAAAATTGAAATGCATGTATTTGCATGTGATGATGAGTCTAAGTTGTATAATAAAATCTTAGTTATAAAAACAATTTCTTGAATGAACAATTAGCTGCAACATTAACATACAGCTGCAGGGAAATGGATGTTGAATCAAATACCCCACAGAGAACACTCGGGTGTAAATATATCACTTTACTGGTCTAGCGTACTGCCTCTTCTTACCAGCATATTTTTTGGAAAGGCAACAATGACCCACATGTAATTAATTTCTTTTGACCATAGAAGAAATGAGGTATGTAAGTGCTGTGTTTGCCACTTTGACCCTACCTCGTAAGAAGTGCCATACTGGGTCAGACCAATGGTCCATTGTGTCTATCATCCTGTCTCCAGCAGTGGCCATTCTTCATCCTCCTCCACTTGCTTTCTCTCTGCTGTTAGCCCTTGATGCCATTGGAGTGAAAGGGAGTCCTGTCGGTTCTAATGGCTAGTGCCAGCTAGGGCTGAGACAAGAGCAAGTGTTCCTGTTCTGAAGGGAAATACCAACCTTTTGGGAGTGCTTGCAAATGTCCCCCAGTACTTCATCATTTCTCAGTAATTCCTTACTTCTACCTTTTTTGGGGGTCATTTTCATCACTTCCTGGAACATTTCATCACTTTCTGGGAATTTTACAACAATTTTACAGCAGTTTTACAACAGTTTTTATGGCAGTTTCCAGAACTTCCCCAGCGCTCGACTGACTCGTTTCCATCTCCACATGCACCCCCAGGGCTTGGGACTGCCCCTCAGCAGTCCCGTTCAACTTGTGGAAAATAACAGAAAATGGCAAAAACAGCAGGAAAGCCAGTAAGTTTTCACATTGTGCGGCTATCGGTGAATACCCTGATTTTTACGGAAGCAGCACTTACCGAGATTTTTTGTTTCAGGCCTAATGCCAGCAGAAAGAGGATGGAGGATGACCATGAGGTTTACTTTGTTAAGCAACAGTGTTGGACACAAGTGTCTCGATTAGAATTTTCTCATCTATGTGCCTAAATCTAGATTTTCAAATTTATATCAGGGCATCTACATTTTAAACAGGTTGCTTTACAGCCAGAAATTACATTGAAGTCAGTGAGAATCTTGGATGTTAAACACCTTCAGAGTTAATTCTTTGTTGCAACCATTACATATTTTCTTTTTTTCTTTTCAAAACTTTGGCTACACAGTCAGCAAAGAGTTTCCCCGGCAATAATCCTTTGATAAGATAAATGCATAATCATCTGTGTGTTATTTAAATCTCCCCTCTCTGGCACATTTATCATTTTGTCAATTTTCTCTCCATTGGAATCCCTCTGCCCCAGTTTTACAGTGCTGAATTGGCTGCAACGTTTGATGTTCTTGTGCTGACTGTGCCAGCACATGGCTGTTCTCAGACATAACCAATAAGGTACTGCAGCAAGGAACATGTTGTATATGCTGGGGGAGAAAGAGAGAGAGATTGTGGAGCCTAGATCTGAACACTCAGGCTTTGTAGAATATGTATCACAGGGTGGTAGTTAGTGGTAAGTGCTGATTTTTTTAAAAAATGTATCACCCAATTAAAGTATCAACTTGAAAAAACAGTATATCTATCAGAAAATTGTAATGTGGCCAGGGCTGCAATCCTGAATGTATTTACAGCAGCAGAGCTTCATTAACTTCCCTGCGACTCAGCCAGTGCATGTGCATTTAGGATCACACAACCAAGTACTGTATCTGGTTAAAGGGACATATCACCTTCTCATCCACACTTTGTCTATCATTGTCAGGCAACACCTAATATTGCTCTAGCTGAAAGCGATAACAGAGGAGAAAATACAATAATCTTCTTTGTTTCTCTTAACACTAGCAGCGTATTCTCACTGTCAAGACTGCTCTAGGGCTCTTGCTCTGGAAGAATTCCTACAGCTCACTGCCAAAGTTTTGTTCTGACAAGCTGTGAGAACCAGGAACAACAACTTGATTCTCCCTTTCCCACCATACTGTTGCCTGCTTAGGAGGTAGTCAATGGCAGCACAGGGCCAGGTCTTACAAAGACAGAATTGCAGACAGGCACTGAAGTCAAACAAAGCAGAAAGAGAGGTGGATGATGGGAGATGGGAAGTATAACAAAAAACAATCCAAACAACAACAAAAACTCAAACACGAAATAATATAGGGTATCTTGTCTCTGAGTTGTTCAGATGATAATTTCCTCTCTGAATTAACCCCACTTCCTTGCAGAGGTAACTGCTCCACCTCCCAGGCCCTCTCTATATCCCCTATGAATTAGGGAATTATTAATTCAGAGTAACTCCTCGTGTAGAATATGCAGAAGCAGAGGTGTGATTTCTTATTGTTAAAGCTGATATTGAGTGTTAACAAATGAGATGTTAACTTACATTAGCCCACGTCAGGTAGGTGCCCACCTGCCCGTTTATTAGGTGTTTTCCCCCACCGACCATGTGGCCTGGACACACAGGCCCCTCTCACGGCAGGGTCTCAGAGAATGTTCAGGCAAATGCAGGCTAATGTGTGCCCACGTGCCTGTGCCCCGTAATTAGGTTGCATGCAGTACCTCTCTGCGTATATGCCCACCAGCACCATAGAGTCATGGGCAAAAACCTAGAGCATCTGAAGAGCAACTGCTTCCTGCCCCTCTTGCTGGCACTGCCAGTGGGGGGCTGGCTGCAAGCACATGAAAGACATGCTGTGGGCTGCCTGTTTATTAGGCTGCATGCGCTAAACGTGAGCTGGAGCTGAGTGTGGTCTGCACAGACCAAACCTCAACTGCAGCAGGCTACCATCTCTTTTGTAAACACCCATAGTCCCTTGAAACTTCTATCTTTTGTAGCAGCTATAAGGAGCTACTTGGGTCAGACCAATGGTCCATCTTAGCCCAGTATTGTCACTGCCTGATACAGCAGCGGGGTTTCAAATCCAGTTCTCTCTGGCAGAGGCTTCACCCAGTCATTCTACCAGAGATTCCCAGTATCGGAGATGCTGGGGATTGAACGTGGGACCTGATACATGCAAAGCACACACTCTACTACCTGAGCCACAGCCCAACTATCGGGACCAGAAGTAGGGCTGAAACTTTAGGGATGTGCTAACAGAACCAGGTTCGGATGTTCGCCCGTTCGGTGGTTCGGGTCGAACGTTGAGCTCGGATTCAGTATTCGGTTCGGTCGGGCTCGGTTCGGTCTTTAGTTCAGTGCAATCGGGAACTGAAAATGACATTTGGTTTTTGAAATAAAGGGAAAAAACTGAAAAACATATTCCCGGATATAACATTTGTATTTCTTATTCATTTTTGATGAAATTTGGGGAGATTGTACCCCGATGGAGGGCACTATGTGTAGCAAGATTCGGAATGATTAGATAAAGGGAACCGATTTTAGAAGCAATTGAATGTTGTGATTTTAAGAAAAGCTCCACACACATTCATGGCTACAACCTCTTTATCTTGCATCCAATGTTCATAAAACTTGTGCATATTATGTCCCTCCATATGCTTAATACTTCTGCCAATTTTCAGAAAGAGTGGCTAAAGGGTCCCAAGGGTATAAGACATTAACCTGAAAATAGATTTCCAGCTGTAACATTTTGATATTCCATTCTGTTTACAGGATATTTGGCAAGAATGTATCAAATACCTTTCCTGCCCGTTCAGCAAATGTACAGGAGATTTTGATAAAGGGGCCCAATTATATAAGCAATTGATGTTGTCCCCATGAAGATCATTATTCAGATGAATATCAGCATATTCAGTGCCAGTCAGAGGCAGGCACCCTGCATGGCAGGGGGAGAGAGACTGTAGGAGGAAGGATGTGGAGCAACCCCAAAGACTGACAGACACATTCAATGGCCAAACAC
>QEPC01007499.1:8170495-8206192 GCA_003113815.1 Sphenodon punctatus | reverse complement strand
GTCTCCCCCTCCTTGTCTTTTAGATTGTAAGCCACAGGTAGGGACCGCAGCTGATTGTATGTTCTGTACAGCGCCAGGTTGTTACTGGCGCTTTATAAATGTTTAATAATAATAATAATAATAATCCGAACCAAACGTTCAAATTCAAGTTTGGTTCGCACATTCGGTTCGGTCGACTGAACTATTCGAGTTTGGTCCGAACTTTCGAACCGCGTTCGCCCATCCCTATGAAACTTGATTCTTGGTTTCTCGTGTTTCTTGCAGAGAATCACAATTCTCGTCTCATTCTTGCAAATGAAAATGAGACAAGAATCAGATGGATTCTCGTCGAGAAAAATGAGAATTTCAAAAAACACAGTGCTCAGAGAGGGAGGGAGGAGGAAGCCACACTGTCCCCTGCCCAGTTCTCTTTACCAAGGTAAAGAGACAGCAGCTGGCTGCTGTCTCAGTGGGGAAGGCTTTCCAATGACAAGTTTTCAGGAATGGGAGAGGGAGGATCAGGACAGAGGGGGCAGACTCAGCTTATATCTTAGCATTCTATTGGCTAGCAAGAGTCAGCAGCCAATAGAATGCTGAAAAGTAGGGATGTACGAACAGACCGGAGTTCAGATGTCCGGACATTCGAACTAAAAACTTAGTTCGGATTCATGTGTTTGGTCCCGTGGAGTTCGGACACCCTACTCCCCCCCGAACATTCAGAAAGTTCAACCACGGCAGAGACTTGGGATGCTCCGGGGGGGGGGGGCATGGGGGCATGACAGGCTGTCAGAGACACAGCAGCAGCAGCAGCAGAGACCGGGAAGGCTTGGGGCTTGGCATCCTGGGTTGCCCAGGCAGGCAAGCTTGGCACTTGGACCCTGTGGGTGCCCGTGGGTGTATGGCTGGCTGTCTGAGACCCAGCAGCAGCAGCAGAGGCTGGGCGTTGCAGACTGCCAGGCATCGATGGAGCAGTGGCAGAGGCCCAGCCAGGGCTTGGTGTCTGGCACCCCTACTTGGCCAGGCATTGCAGGATGGCATCGTACTCAACAGAGCTCAAGAAGCTTTACTACAAATTAGGCAAGCCTTCCCGGTGGTGAATCTCGTGGACACCCAGCCCCCGCCCGCCGGCACACTCAGCCGAGCTATGCCCGTCTACAAGAGGGAGGAGAAAATGGCTGACATGCAGTACCAGCAGTAGCAGCAGACATTGGATTGCCAGGGCACGGTAACTGCGGCTGGCACCCCTACTTGTCCGGCCATTGCAGCCTGACTGGCATCGGTGGAGCAGTGGCAGAGACCCAGCCAGGACTTGGTGACTGGCACCCCTACTTGGCTGGGCATTGCAGCCTGACTGGCATCGGTGGAGCAGTGGCAGAGACCCAGCCAGGACTTGGTGACTGGCACCCCTACTTGGCTGGGCATTGCAGGCTGGCTGGCATCAGTGGAGCAGTGGCAGAGACCCAGCCAGGACTTGGTGACTGGCACCCCTACTTGGCTGGGCATTGCAGGCTGGCTGGCATCAGTGGAGCATTTACAGACAGTGAAGTGGAACGACAGTCCTCCCTGCCTGGAACGTAGGCCCCAGAACCCTGATGGTGGGTCCTGGAGCTGAGTGACTGGCTGTTTCTTGAGCGGTGGAATGATGGCTACCTGTGAGCGGAATGACGGCCCCAGAACCCTGATGGTGTGTCCTGGCACTAGAGTGGCAGCTTCTGGATGAAATGGAACAACAGCCCTCCCTGCCTGTAACATAGGCCCCAGAACCCTGATGGTGGGTCCTGGGGCTGGAGTGGCTGCATCTTGATGCCGGGTATAACACCTAAATCTATCTATCTAATCTAATCTAAGTAAATGAAACTACGGAGGTAAATGTGTGGAAATGGGTGAAATAGGAGGAGGATGGCAATGGATTGGGAGGAACACAAACTGCTGGGAGGGAGAGTTCTGAAAACACCTGCTGACAGGATCAGTGGCTAGCTCAGAACGATATGAAAGGGGGGTGGGGGAGGGCAATTACTTTTGTTACTTGCTGCTTCCGCCTTACCACAAGCCCCATTGGCTCTGTGCAGCCTAGCCTGTGGCCAATCGCTGACTGCCAAGCCAGTGGTCTGAGGAAAAGAGGGATGGTGATTGGGTAGGCTGGCTGCTAGTCCAAGCCTCTCTCCACCCCTGGGGCCAGGAAGTCTGCTCCTCAGCTGCACTCCCCCTCCCTGGGCCTGCCAGCCAGGTTTTTCCCGCACGAACTGTTTAGGGGTTTTGGCATTCGGTTCGGCCGTTCTGTTCAGCCGTCCAAACTGGCAGAGTTTGGGCCAAACCCTGAACGTCCGAACTGCGTCCGCATATCCCTACTGAAAAGCTCTGCTAATCCCGCCTCTTCCCTTCAGCTCTCCTACCTCTCATCTGAAAGCCCTTTCCAGATGGCAGGGGGAGAGCAGGAGGGAGTGGGCAGATCTTGAGTATTCTATTGGCTAGCAGAAGTAGGAGCACCCAATAGCACTTCCTCTTCCCTTCCCCCTTAAATTTCATGAGAATCTGAATCATGGTTAAGCTGCCTGGGAGATCTCGACCCTGCTTCTCGATTCTCACTAGATTTTCGTGAGAATAAAATCTGTTCTCATTTCAGCCCTAACCAGAACGCTGGTGACTTGTCTGTCTATTCCAGCCATGTGAACGTTTTGTGCCAGACTCTTCTTTGATCTGAGCATAGTGAGTGCAATCCATGACTGTGCCAATGCAGTAGCAGTTTTGCTCTTTTTGCACTGACAAGCTGAGGTGCAGGGTAATGGAGAATGGACTCAGAATGTTTGCTCTTTCCAGCTGCATTTTTTCCAGTGTTTACTTTCCGCTACTGTTAAGTTTTCCGAGTGCTAAATCGTTTTGGTTCAGCTGCAGCGGTGAATCATAAGCAAGCTAGCACTGGGGGATTGTGTTTGCTTTTGGAACTTCTGTCTGATCTGATGAAGAATTAACAGCCTCGGGACGGGAGGAACTTACTTAAACACAGTATATTATTTCCGACGTGGTTTCCAGCTACGCTAACATCTTGACGCTATAAATACAGTAGCGATGATTGCAGGGGATGGTTCTTTTATCGTATCGAAAATCAAGCATTTCCAATTTGTCAAAAAAATAGCTTTAGAATAGAATTGACCTATTCTTCTTTAATGTTCAGTAGTGTAAATTGGGGGAAGGTTCGCTGCAGTCCCAGGAGTTATAGAATGTAAAGCGAACGGAAAGGCTGATCTACATGAGGGAGCTTAGTCGCTGCTGTAGCTACCCTAGCATAGCTGTGTCAGTACAGGCATAGGAGCGAAGCCCCGACATAAAGTTTCTGTGACAAGACACCCCCTGTATACCCTTTGCACAGGGGTCTGTGCCTCAGTTTCCCCCAGAAGCATGTACCAAACTCAATGTTCTGTTCAATGGGTTTGTTGTCTCAGTTCTTCTTATCCCCGTTTACTGCAGGATTTTACCCAGGGGTCCTGCCTGGCAGTGGATGTCAGTTCACACACTCCAAACACAGAAATCTTAACATAAATCCAAACTCATATGCCATGTCCCCTGTTTCCCCAGGAATGACTTCCCTGGCCAATTTCCCCTTCCTGGAAGTAGTACCTTCCACCAGCTCCCACTCTAGACTTCCCTGGTCATCTCCTCTGGTAGGCTCTTGGCCCAGCCTTAAATGCAGAGGGATGCTGGTCACCTGACCAGCCGCAACCAATCCTGTGCCCAGTTAGCCCTAGCAGCTCGACCTTGGCTGCTCAAGCCTTGAACTAAGCTCCTGGGAGTCAGGCAATCAGGGTCAGAGGCCCCTTGGAGTTGGTGCTGCTGAGGCCCTGCAGCTTACCCTGCTGCCATATTTTCCACCCTGTTTCATGAATAGTACTTTTGATATATAAAAGCACTTCAAGTATGTAAGACACTTAACAGTTACTAATTTCCTAAACCTCACCAAGGTCCTTGGGATATTGGTCAGTCAGTATTATTTAGAGCTGAAGCAGGTAGTGGGTTTATTATTTGCAGATGATATTAGCATTTTGGGTAGCCCTTAAAGTATCCAAGTAACATCCATGACCAAAAAGGGGGTTTTACATATTTTCTTGGTATTCTGCCCCCCCCGGTTTGGTTGGTTTTAGTCATTTTGGTATTTTGTTGATTTGGTTTTTGGTGATTGTACGTGTGCAATAGTGCTAACATTGCCAAAGCAACATAATCAAAATATGGAAAGGGGCAAATCACTGAACTGAAAAAACAAGAAAACAGAAGAATGAAACGGATACCCAACAGAGCACAAACAGATACTGGCCATTGCCTGGAAAGCTTTTTTCAGTTTGGGATGGGTATATTCGATGGACTTACCTGCCCCTGCCCCCCCTTCACCATTACCTGCCCCTGCCCCAGCCACTCCCAGTGGCAACAAGAAGGCAGGTTGCTTCAGACATCACCAGGGGCTTCCTTACCAAAGGGTCCTCACTCTTCTGAGCCCTCCCCCTCTTCCCACTTCCCCAACCTCTTCCACAAGAACCTCCCCCCCCCCCCATGGGGCCAGATGCCTCCACCTCCCCAAAGGACGTCTCGGCTCTCGTGGGCTTTTCTACCGCCTCAGCCTGGGAGACAAGCCACAGTACAGCTCTCAGTCCTCCTGAGCCCCCATCCTGCCACCTCCCTGATGGACTTACCTGTTCGTTTGTTTGGCTTCTCATGTCAACTGTGGTGGTGGCTAAAAATCAACCTTGAGTAGACAGGCTTTAGAGGAGAGACAGAGTTAAAAAGTATTATCTAGCAGAAACAGGTGTCGGACAGCAGGTCTCATGGTAAAGGTCTAGAGAAGGCAACTCTGAGTAATAAGGAAGTATGCAGTGCTGGCTGCATCATTTGTTCCCTTCAGCAGAACAATGCTGCCTTTGCCAATTAGCAACGGGGTAGACAGCAAATTTGAGAATCCACATTTTATTACATGTGAAATCTGATCAGACTTCCCAGCTGCTTTTAAAGCTGCACCATGCTCTCAATTATGATTCCACCATACCAACATCCAACTTCCTTGCTGTGAACATTGCTTGCCACTTTCACTAAAATACGGTTAGCGTAGTCTAGGGGATAAGGTGCCAGACTTGGAAGTGGTGTCCAGGGTTCAAATCCTATCCTAACCAGGAGCTCACTGGGTGTTTTCATACATGTTGGCCCCCGAACTAATGTGATGGGGGCCAGGCTACCAAGGATGGCAGGGAGGCACACGGACGTGCATCCGCCCCATGCTACGCCCAGCAGCCTGCCCCCCCGATGGGTAGCCATGGCTGCCAATGACAGGTGCCATGACACCCGGTGGGGACTCCAGACCGGGTCCAGTAAAGCAGGCCTTCAAACGTGATAGCTCTGATTGGGCAGTTGGATCCCGGCCATGGTGGCAGCTAGCCTAGGCTATGAGTCCGAGACTTTCCCTAGTCACGGTCCATTCTCTAGTCACGGTCCAGGCTAGCTGCCACCACAGCTGGGCTCTTTCTCAGGCAAACATGTGGCGCCCCAGGAACTGACGTAACAGTGGCTTGTAGGTTAAAGTGTGGTAAAGCGGTCCACTGTCAAGTCAGAAAACACCCACTATCTCTTATCCTCAATTCCCCATCTGTAAAATGAGACTAATAATCACCTACCTTATAGGAGTGTTGTGAGGTTGAAAAACTCTTTCAAAACTGAAAGCACTATATCAGGGATGGGGAACCTCGGGCATGGAGGCCAAATGTGGATCACAGAATGTCTTTATGTGCCCATTTCCCGTTCTTGCATCTGGTTCCCTGGATCCCACTCCTGTCCTTAGTATGGGTGAGGTGAGGTGAGGTGCTCCCTGAACATGTATTTTCTCACCTCAGGGAACCTTTTCTCTTCCATATGGAACTATAAATTAGTGCAAGTTCCACAGGCCAGATAGAAGTTGTGGGCAGGGGTACTTACAGGACGTTCTTAGAATGTGGAAAAAGAGTCCAGAACAGAGATCTATGGTGACACCATGGACCCATCTCTGATCCTTGAGCACATCCCCTCATCCTCACTCCCTTCCCCTGAGCTCACTTTTTCCAGTGCTTTAGGCCGCTCCTGGATCCACAGGAGAGATCTAAGAATTGGAAAGGGACCAATTTTTTTTTTTTTTTATGATATTGACTGGATTTGATCCAGGTCAGAGGGGGGTCCCTGTTTCTGCGCTACACAATCCCATCATATTCCCAAGGGTTTCTCATCCTGGTTGAGTTTCATTCCAAGAACATAAGGGGATCTACAACTAGTCAGACTCATCTCTGATGTGCAAGCCAAGGCAGAATGCATTTTCATGTCTTAAGATTGTTGTCCATAATATTGCTCTTGATGATTATGTTTTCTCTGGTTTGAATCCTAGTTTCAGCCTCTGTCTTTGGCTAGTCATGTTGCTAGTACATAAGAACATTAGAAGTGCCACAGTATATCAGAGGACTGAGCTCAGCCCATTCTCAGTTGCTCTGGAGAAGTACCCAGCCGGTCACAATGGGGTGATCCATACACAATGGGGTGATCCATACCCTAATGTTCACTTCCGGCTGCCGATAGTCAGAGGTGATATCCCCCTACTTGGCTAATAGCCATTAATGGACTCATCTTCCAAAAACATATCTAGTCACTTTTAAAATGCAGTTGTGCTACTGGTCTTGGCTGCAGGTTCCACAGTTAATTCTGCATTGGGTGAAAAAAAGACTTCTTTTTATTTGTTTTAAATCTGCTTCTGGTTAGACTGCTTGTCGACGAGACGGAATGCGCAGTGTGTGGTGTCACGGGTTTCTACAATAGTCAAATGACGCGCAGCTCCTGTGTCATCAGAAAGGCAGAACTGCGGGGCTTTGCCGGCAAACTTGCGCTTCTGGAAGATAGTGAAGTCCTATCTGCCAGAAGCACAAGTTTGCCGGCAAAGACCCGCACATCTGCCTTTCCTACGAGATGGGAGCTGCGTGTCATTTGACTCTCATAGAGTCCTACAGCACCACAGGCTATGCATTCTGCCTCATCGGAAAGCCGCCTTAGTTTCACATAGTGCCCCCTAGTTCTAGTACTATCTGGCAAGGTAAATAACATCGCCTTACTTACTTATTCCACGCCACTTGTGACTTTATAAACTTCATCATATCCCTTCTCAGTCATCTCTTCTCTAGGTTGAAGAGCCCCAACCTATCGAGCCCCTCCTCGTATGGAATCCGGTCCATACCATCTACCATTTTTGTTGCCCTTCTCTGGGAATTTTCCATTTCTACTCTTATCTTTTTTGAGATGGGTCGATCAGAACTGCACACACCATTCATGGTGTGGTCGCAGCATAGATCTATATAGCGGTATTATGACATTTTCTGTTTTATTCTCTATTCCTTTCTGAATAACTCATAGCCTAGCACCTCTGAGGGATAGCTGTGTGTAGCAGTCACAGGTGATAGCATAAGCATTGTCTGCATCATCTGCTTTCCATTGGTAATACATTTATTCAGCAGGGGTGGGATGACATTAATCTGTTTAACCTTCCCCCTTAGCCCAAGACAAGTGCTGTCATTACTGAGAATGACACCTTAGACTGTATCTAGGAACTTGCCACCATCATATTGTCAGCTTGAGTCCTCAACAAGACTCAGGCTGATAGCAGTGACAGCAGAGCCGTCGCTGTCAAATTTAGCTGTTAAATGCACTTAGACACCTTGTTCGCTCTTTACTTTCCTTGAAAGTAGCTTTGAGTGGGGAATCACATGGCTGTCCCTGGAGAAGATCTGCTGCTGCTTCACCCACCCTCCTGGAAATTGCTTTATAAAAAAGATTTTCTGTATCCGCGCAACTCAAACCATCCCACAAGGTCGGCCCTATAAAGCGTTACCAGAAGGGAATTTTATGGGGCTAGGTGGATTGTATTTTATGGGGATATGTTGTGACTTGGGTGGGATGGGTGTGCGGGATTGTTTAGGCAGACAGTGACTCCCCTGGGTGAGAGACAGGGGCTGGGCTGGGCTGGATTCAGGGGCAGGTAACCTAGGCAGATGGCTAGGGCAGCGGATTTGGAAGGGCGGCTTGAGCCATGCCCACACCAGTCCCCGCGACATCTGCTCTCTGCGCATGTGTGGAAGCAAATATGGCAGCAGCCAGTGTGTGCATGCCTGAGGCACACATGCTTCTGCACCTGTGCCACTCCCTTCCCGGCCTACCCCCTGCCTGCCCACCCTCAACCAGCCCAGCCTCACCCCCACACTGCACCGTCACCTTGCCAACGAATTCGAATTCCGACATGGATTAAATTTGCATCGGAATTCCACGTGACATTCCAAAATCATGGATTTAATCTGCAAATACTCAATGGCTGATCTGTGTCAGTCCTGGTTTAAGAGAGCTATGGATTAATGAACATCCGTAGCAATGACCTATAAAAGGGAGAGGGAGCTCCTTGGCAGGGAAGTTGCTGGGGCAGCTGAAAGGAACCTGGGGGATCAAAAGGAGCCTTTGCTGAGGAGAAGGCACTCCTTCCCTTTCCCTCCAGGACCCAAGACCAGCCAGAGCAGGAGGAAATTACTGGAAGGTAGAAAAAGCTGGTGCATTCATGCTGGTGCTGTGGGTATGTTGTATGAGTTTGAAGTTGCACTGGCACCTAGTGGTCGTCATTTGCCAGCATTCTTTAACAGCGGGATGTGCAGAGTGACGGGCTGGCTGCTGCAGGCACTTAAAAAAGAGCAGGGTCTCCCGTTAATATACTGGCTCTGTGCTCTCAACTCAAAAATACATCCAATGGCTCCCTGTTCAAGAAAAGGCTGCCGGGGAGTACAGGGGTGTTGAATGAATCCATATGATGGGGGGAATGTCCGTGGGCTGTCTGGGTGTTACCTGATGTAGCACCTGCCACTTGTTTGGATATTAAACTGACATTCTCCTGTTCCACCTCTGCAGACATGCCTCATGCTATGCATTTAAAATTACCTCTGATCCCCAAAAGCTAATAGTAGCCAGGGTGCTGGCTGACAGGCTGTGGGCACAATCCTGCATCAGTTTACCTACAGCCTTTGCCAAAACCAGCACCACACTGGTCGGCAAGGGCCAGGAGCAGATGTCCAGTTGAAAATGTTTTAGAAGACTGTCTTATTCATATCTCTGGGGTTCCAGATACACATTGCCCTTCCCATAGAGATTCCAGTATTATAGTTATATTTGTCAGATGTATAGCACTTTCAGTATTCATATTGTTTTACAATCCTTATCAAGTTCACCCTCACAACAACCTGCGTGGTAGATCATTATTATTTGTATTCCCATTTAAGAGATGGGGGGACTCAGATTAAGAGATAGTGACTTGCCGAAGGCCACCCAGTGAGTTTATTTATTGCATTTATAAGCCGCCCCCTCCTGCACAAGTATCTTCAGGTGGCTAACAGCATTTTAAAACACAATTTTAAAATTCAACATAACCCCACATTAAAATAACCCAACAATAAAACCCCCATCCTAACCCAACCCACCCATCCCATCTCCCTCGGCAAAGGCCCGGCAGAACAGCCAGGTCTTACACTGTCTACGGAAAGAGGGGAGGTCTGCGGCCAGGCAGACCTCCAATGGGAGGGTGTTCCACAGCCGCGGAATGGCCACTGAAAATTCCCTCCTCATGGTTGACACCCAGGAAACACGGGCGAACCTCAAGAAGGGCATAACCAGCCGACCGCAGAGGCCAATCCAGAATCTGGACGGTGAGGCGATCCTGCAAGTAGGTGGGGCCCAGGCCATTTAGAGCTTTAAAGGTTAAAACCAACACCTTGAATTGGGCCGGAGACTATTGGCAGCCAGTGCAGAGAGAAGAGCACTGGAGTAATGTGCTTGCGGTAACACTTTCCCTTAAGGAGACGAGCCGCCGGATTCTGCACCAGCTGCAGTCTCCGGACCATCAATGGGGTAACCCCACATACAGCATGTTACAGTAGACTTGAGGTAATAAAAGCATGGATGATTGTGGCAAGGTCCGAGTCTGAGACATACGGCCTAAGTCGACATACCAGATGTAATTGGGAAAATGCGCCCTTTGCCACAGCCACCATCTGGACAGCCAGGTGGAGCGGTGGATCCAGGAGCACCCCCAGACTACGGACCTGAGATACCACCTGGGGATACTAGGGGAGGACAGATCCCATCAATGATGGGGGCCATCACTCCCCCAGCTTTCCCCACAACCATCACCTGCATCTTGTCTGGATTTAAATTCAAGCGACTCGTCCTCATCCAGTCCCCCACAGCTGACAAACACCAGATAAGCACCGAGACTGCTGGACCTGGGTCTGATGAAAAAGAGAGATATAATTGGGTGTCATCAGCATATTGATGGCACCTTGCACCAAACTCTCTGATGACCTCCCCAAAGGGCTGCATATACAAATTTAGCAGGAGAGGGGATAAGATAGAACCTTGCGGAACTCCACACGTGAGGGCCTGGGGAGAAGATGACCCAGCACCACACACAGTTCTCCCGGCCAGGAAGGAGCAGCACCATTCCAGAACAGGCCCACCCACCCCTGCCTGGTCCCACAACCGAATCACCAACAACTCATGATCAGTGGTATCAAATGCAGCCGAGAGATCTAATAGAATCAACAGGGTCAAATGACCCTGGTCCAACTCTTGGGAGAGGTCATCAACCAAGGCCACAAGCGCAATCTGTGCCATAACCCAGACAAAAGCCAGACTGCAAGGGGTCCAGGAAACTGATCCGGTCCAGATGTTCCCGAAGCTGCCGAGCCACCACCCGTTCAATAACCTTCCCTAAGAAGGGGAGATTAGAGACCGGCCGATAGCTGGCCACGGCGTCAGCGTCCAGTGATGGCTTTTTGAGCAGGGGCTACACCATTGCCTCCTTGAGGCAGTCCGGCATCCTGCCCTCCCTGAGGGAGACATTGACTATCCCGACCAGCAACCGCCCTAGCTTTTCCCAACTGACTTTAACCAGCCAGGACGGGCATGGATCTAATTCACAATAAGTTGCTCGAACAGTCCCAAGAACATCCCCCACATCATAGGGTAACACGTCTTGAAATTCATCCCATAAAACAGGACAAGATGGGGCTTAAACTGCCTCTGGTTCACCCACTGTTAGAAGTCCCACGTCGAAATCGTGATGAATTTGAGCAATTTTATCTGCAAAAAAAGTCCCCAAACAAGTCACAGCAAGCATTAGATAGCTCTGGATCCAGGTGGAGGGAGGCTGGACTGACCAACCCCCTCACCACCCAGAAAAGCTCAGCCAGATGGGAATTAGCAGATGTGATGAGGACAGCAAAGAAAGCCTTCTTTGCTGTCCGCACTGCCACGGCATAGGTGTGTAACCGGACTCTGTGTCGCAATCAGTCAACTTCAGTACAAGAGCGACAGTACAAGAGCTCTTCAGTACAAGAGCGACAGGGCGACAAGAACGTTCTTTTCGTTCAGTACAAGAACGACACCACTGTCGCTCTAACCGCTGCCCTTCTTGCTTCAGCCACCACAGCTCCTCCATATACCATGGGAACTTGCATTGGCAGCGATTCGGGAGCAGATGGCTGGGAGCCGTGCAGTCGATGGTCTCCATCGACACAGAATTCCAAAAGGTCATGAGGTCATTGAGTGAATGGCCATCTAGATCAGAGGGAATATCCCCCAGAGCATTCTGGAACCTCTCTGGTTCCATAAGCCTCCAGGGGTGAACCAACCGAATTGGCTCTGCACCCTCCCAAGAACCGATGTGCACCAGGATACTGGCCTGCAGGAAATAATGATCCGTCCATGACAAGGGCATTGTTGACACCTTCCCCACCAATGGATCCCCCGCCTCAAGGCCGGTGCAAAATGTCATGTCCAGGGTAGCCAGAGATCATGGCTAAGACAGGATTTGAACCCTTGTAATTTAGATCCAAAGCCAACACTTTATTCACTAGGCTACACTGGCTCTTCAGAGTGCTAAAATAATAGAGCTTTGGGTGCTTATGTATAACTGCCTGGCATTTTATTTCAGTCTCCAAACTGCCTTTCTCTACACAGGAATTATTATTTCTTTTATTTTTTTATTATTTTTTTTAAAACAAACTCAAAATATTGCCACAGTGGCTTGCTTGACAGATAATCTATATCAGAATTTGGGTGACTTCTAAAAGGTTTAGGTTCTATTGCTCAAACAAACAGTTAATAGAAAAAATAGAAAACATATGTGACTACTATTATTAGGACTGTCAGAGTAGATTTATTCTGCTCTGTTGGCTGTGTCTGCTATTAAGCTTGGTTCTTTTGCTTCTCATGAACTATGCATTGTACTGAGTCTTGTGTGTATCTCTCATTATTACTGTGCATCATATCTGCAAATGTCATTTCTCTCAGTTATTCCTCTGACAGCCCAGACAGGGCGTAATTTATCATGCCTTCCAGCAGATGGAGACAGGAAAACCAGAATGTTTGGTGATGCCATCAACCATATATAAATAGCATGCTACGTGCCAAACTCTAGTTCTTGCTTTAGACCAGCTCTTCTGTCCTTTGCCTCTTTTTAAAATCTTGTTTTGACTAGTCAAAGTCTTAATAGCCTTCTGGAGAGATGTTTACCTGCTATTCTGTGCTCCTCAGTTGATATTGTACCTTTCCATCAGAGTCCATCAAGAAGGAAACTATGGTGCCTTTTTCAAATAACTGATAGAACAGTTGTTGATGGATGGGTGGCTATGAACATAAAGCATACCCCCAAGTACAGAGTTCAATATAATGAATCATAATAACCATCTTCAAATATCTAAAGGGCCAGCATCAAGAAAATGGCAAGGACCTGTTCTTCATGGCCACAGAGGGCAAGACTAGAAATAACGGTCTCTAATTACAAAAAGGTAGATTTCCATTCAGTCTCAGGAAACACTTCCTAACAGTAAGAGGTGTTTGACAATGGAACATGTTGTCTAAGAAGGTTGTAGGTAGGCCTGAAGCAGCAGCATTGTTTGCCATTTGGTGTTTACTGTCAACATTTTGATGGTCTTGCCACCGCTCTGACGGCATTTGCCATCAACCTACCGTACTATCCAACATATTGCAACAGTTCCAGATATTCTGCGGCACTTAAGATAATAGTGACAGTTTCCAAGAGTTCCAACAGTTCCAATAGTTTTTTTGGTTCAGGTAGTGCACATTTAACAGGTTTGCCCAATTTGGGAGGGGTGGTGGGGTTATCCGTTTCAGCTCTGTCTTCCTCTGTCCCTTCCTGCTTTTGGTTACCTAACACCAACTTGTGCTTTATCCCCATCACAAAAATCTTGCGTAGTGGCTATGAATGGCCCTTCAGCTTTGCAAGGTCTGAAGTTTGCTTGAAACCCTTTCTTTCAAACTCTCATCTGCCTGCTGTCATCCATGCCTTTGTGACCTCGAGGCTAGACTATGGCAGGACGTTCTACATGGGACTGCCATCGATGGCTGTTTGGAAGATGCATCTGGTGCAGAATGCACCAGCCCACTTACTATCGGGGTGGGCTACTGAGAGTACATTGCACCAGTGCTTCAGAATCTGCACTGGCCCCCTGTAGCTTTTTCGGGCACAATTCAAAGCACTGATTATTACTGATAGAGCTCCAAATGGCCTGGGGCCCATGCATTGGAAAGACTACCATCTATGTGTTCCATCATGGCCCCTGAGGTCAACTGGGAGCACCCTCTTCGAGCTGACATAGCAAGGGCTTGCAGAA
Source organism: Sphenodon punctatus (assembly GCA_003113815.1). Lineage (NCBI taxonomy): Eukaryota > Metazoa > Chordata > Lepidosauria > Sphenodontia > Sphenodontidae > Sphenodon > Sphenodon punctatus. Next base: position 8,192,498 of record QEPC01007499.1, on the reverse strand, counting down.
AAGCATTTTTGGTGTCCTTTTCACAATTATGGAACACTCATTCCCAGGAGGTTGATCAAAGGCGAAATACTCTGAGCATGTTTCAGATGCAGCGTAAGCCTTTTAAAAAAATTATTTATTTTTTATTCTGCTAATCATTTGGCCAGTGAATATAGGGCTTGACGAAGTGAGGGATAGGGGATTTTTACATGGCTTTATTTATGTATATCTATTTTATATATTTGTAACCCGTCCTGGACCCTAGGAATAAGGTGGGTTATAAATTTAAATAAGGCATGCCACTTGAAACACTGTTCCCATATGCTACTGCACAATATATTCTCTTTATTTGCAAATCTCATTTGAAAACATTTCCCTTCCGCTTTGCTGATCTTTTCTGTCTGCAGGGGTGGGGAGGTGGAGGGGAATCCTGAAGAATAAGACAGTATAGGGAAAGCATCAGTGAGCAACCTATCGGGGTCAGGAAGTAGGGAAAGCCCAATGGAGGTGGTAAGTTGTCAGGAAAGAAAGAGCAGAGCATATTAGGGATGGGCGAACGTAGTTCGGAATTCGGACCGAACTCGACCAGTTTGATCGACTGAACTGAACTTCAGAACCGAACTCGATTTTCGAACTGAACTGAACCGAATTTCTGAACTCGGTTCTGTTTGCCCACCCCTATAAGATAATATTCCTTTTAGTTCAATGGGGTTTGAATTTCTGAACTCTGTTCGAAAGTTCGGAGTTCAGACCGAACTCGAATAGTGTGGTCGACCGAACTTCCGAACCGAACTCAATTTTCGAACCGAACCGAATCTCCGAACTCGGTTCTGTTTGCCCATCCCTAGAGCATATTTGTTTTGGGTAGGGGCTCCAGTCATAGGCCATTTTCACATGGGCGGCCCCACCCACCGCTGGGTGTTCTAGCGGATGTGCAGGGGGGTGTCTGTGGAAATGGGCCGGTGGGGGGGATGGGCGTGCACTGTGTGTGCAGCCATGTAAACACCACGGGTGGTGGGCGTTTGTGCGTGCACGCTCCTGGCACACCCATCTACACCCACCTACACCCATCACCCACATATCTCCACCCACGGGGCCATCCGGAAAACCAGAGGAGGCCTCTTGGGTGGAGATGGGTTTAGGTGGGGGTGTGTCCATGTAACGGGACACACAACCACCTCCACCCACCACGCCAGCACACCTATCCCCCCCCCCACCCGTCCCCGTCCGTGTGAAAACGGCCATAGTGGGTGGCAAGGTAAAAGAGCGAAAGCAGGCAAGCCTGGGCAGGAAAAGGGGAGAAGGTGGCAGAGGATGAGTGAACCCAACATCACAAATACATTGTTGGCAAGGTGATGGCAAAGTCACAGTGGCAGTCTTGTGGCACCTGGTGAAAACCAAGCCTAAGGGACAGGTGGCTTTTCTAAACCACAGTAATCAATTGTTTGTGCTAAATTCCTTAGTAACAGAGGAAGGCAAAGCAAGAAGATGTGATGGATCAGCAGGATTTCAATGGATGTTCTTCACACTTTCCTCAAAGGTGTCACTTGTTTTTAAGTGAGCTGCAAAAAACCAGCAGTATTAAATATTTCATCACATTTAAGTACAGTCAATTATCAGTTCACAGTGAGTTTGTAGTGTAGTGTGTTGTTATAGTTTTCAAATCAGCGTTTTCAATGCAAGTCAGCCAGTTCCCCACTGTGACTGCTACATGGTGTTAAATCGTGGCTTCACTGGATTTTTTTGGGAGGGCGGGAATCAGAAGCTATTCATGTTTTGAATATGGGTGAATAGAGGGTAATATACACTCTGCATAGTGTAGGATTGCATGACTCTCCCCCTTCCTCCTCATTCACACAGAATATGGGCTATTTTCTGTGAAAGCCAATTAAATACATTAATGGGGAAGGGTAGTACTCAGTTAAGTCTTTTTGCCATCATAGCCTGATTCTCAATGGGGCTACAAGAACCTGAATTCCCAGGAAAATCTGCACATCAAAGGAAAGCTGAGGGACTTGCAGGCAGAGCTGAAATGTGTAAACCTGTCAAATTTTCTGAACCCAAACAGCTCTTCAAGGTTCAGGTACTGCAAAGTGCCCACCTGGTACCCAAATAGTGCCCTGGGGTTGAGGGGGTATGGCAGTAGCAATGTATTAGCAGTAGTGATCTGGCAGCCAGAGGCCCTCTGGGGCAACCTTGGGCCTCTTGAGGTCTAGGCCAACCAGCCAATGCAAATGCACGCTATCTGATCACATGTGCAGCACATCCCAAATTTCTGACAATTTCAACTATCATTTATTTATTTATTTGCATTTTTTTTTAATCCCACCCTTCTCCAAAGGCTCAGGGCAGCTTACAAAAAACATAAAATATCATTAAAGAACATTAAAATAAAATTTACCAAAGAAACCCTACCCACACAACGCCCCCCCCAACAACCTCCCACTGAATACCAATCCCTGCCCAACCCTCAAACACCCAACCTTCCAAAAAAACCCACAAAACCCACCCAATACCATCTCCCCATTCCCCACATCCCATCCCCCCTCACACCCCCACCCCATCCCCTACCCCTGCCTGCCAAATGCCTTTACAAACAGGGAGGTCTTACACTGCCTCCAGAAGATGCTTAATTTATTTAGAATAAGAATATTTATTTATTCATTCATTAATTCAAATGTATACCCCACCTTTCCTCTAATGCTCAGGGCAGCTTACAAGATAAGAACTCAATAAAAATTACATAAAATATATCCTCAGCTAAAAACCCATACCCCAGCCTCCTAATATTCCCCATCCAGCCTCTATCCTCCTCTGGCCAAAAAGAAAGGTCTTACGTTGCCTCCGGAAAATGCTGGGTTTTGGTACTTTTAGCACACTTTTGGCACCATTGGGACTTCTGAGTTGACAAAAATATCAAACAAAAGCCTGAATGAATGGATAAGTGCTCCCAAATCATCAAGAAAGTAACAAACAGGCCCTTTGACGAAAACAGAGTTCACTACGAACAATCAGTTCAACACTAAAATACAACCAGGGCCCCGTGTTTGGTGCGTTTTCCCCATTGACAAATGAATACGGGTCCCTGAATATCATTGCTCGATCTTGAAAAGCAACGAAGACAGGGAAAGTATGTGCAGAGATGGTGCGACCTCAATCAGCGTTCCCACTCACAGTTTGAGAACGTCTGCCCTTGGTTTTAAAGAAAAAAAGCTGATGGGGGGTGAGAGGCAGCAAGATGCCAGAAAACACGACTGAAACGGCAACATAGAATATGTCGATGGGCATCTGCCAGCAAGTGCATAATGATGTAAAACATCCTGTATTGTTAAACGACCTGCAGTGCTTCAGGATTCCAGAACTCCGTTATGTCTATATATAGCCTGGTTTCATGACTGGCTAGATGCAGCTTGAAAGAGATTTGAAAGTTCCAGGCTAGGCTACAACGTATTTTAAAAGATTTCTGACCCTGAAGCATTTTGAAGCAATTTGTCCAATACTTGAAAACCAGGAATGCCTGCTGCTTCCTGTCTAACCTGTGACATTGTAATCTTTGTGGAAGCAGAGCCGCTGTTTAACTCAGCCGCTGTTGCTACTGCTGCTACCGGCTCTTCTAAAGCAATTGGTTCTCATTATTGGCCTTAGATGTAGCTGGTGTTAGTTAATAGCAGCACTGTGTTTACTAATTGCTGATTAAACCTGTGACAAAATGAACTCGCCCCACCCCCCTTTTTTTTGGTTACAATTCCAAGTAAATCTTTCAGGAGAAAGTGCCTATATTAATTTTAGTCGGAATAATCACTCAGTGAGGCAAAAGGCAGATAGAAAGTTCTGGAGGGATTAGACTAGTTATAACACCACCAAACAACAGGGGGGAAGACTTAATTTCATGTTGTGGTAGGTGGTTTGAAAAGAAGCAAAGGGTCGCTCTCCAGCCCTCAAAAGGAGTCTTCGTAAGTAGTCATTAACGTATTCCTGAGTCCCCTCGTCAGGCAGATTTAACATGTAATTGCGCTATTGCTAACCCCAAGAGCTCTGAAATAATGAGTCAAGTTCCAAGAAAAAGAACAAATCACAAACGGCTGAAAAATCATGAGAAATTTTAAACAAATTGGGTTTCTTTCCATTTGCTTTTTTTCGCTTCTAATCTGTTAGGGCACTCAAGAGTCACACTTCCAAGCTTTGCTCTGCCGCCATGATGGCTTGAAACAAAACAAAACAAAACAAAAAAAGTGATATTTTCACAGAATCATATGCCCACAGGTGAGAGAACTGACTGGTTGCAAACCTGGGTTGGTGGGTCTGCAGAAAAATGCTCTAATTACTCTGCCACCTGTACTTAGCCCAGTCACCCTTACCTTTTCCATGACCTCGGCTTCATGTTGGCTTATTCAAACTTGTCTTGCCATTGGCTACCAATGGTTTAGCATGTGCTTCCAGCATTCCTACCTAGACTCTGCTCCAGCCCATCCATCATCCCCAATGCCTGCACCCTCCAAGCCCTTGCTCTCCTCTTGGTTCAGACTTCCTGGCTTATGGCCTGGGGTAGCTCTCTGACCACAACTACTGACTTGTCCCATAGTGTGGTGCATCTCTGACTCTCATCCAGCACTGTTCATTACCATGCTTCCAGCTTGTGTGTTCTATCTTAGCCTCTGACCTCCTTACTTTGACCATGCTTTCTTATTCTGTCCATGATCACAGCCCAACCCACAATCCTGACAGCCCAGTTTGGGACATAAACAACCCAAAAAAAACCCCAAACCCACCAAAAACCCAGTATCAAAAAACTCATAATGTGAGGCATTGCAAACACACTAGAGGATAGTAGGGTCAGAATTCAAAGTGATCTTGATAAACTGAAAATTTGGGCCAAAAAAAGCAAGATGAAATCTGCCATAGACAAATGCAAAGTCTTGCATGTAGAAGAGAAAACCACGTGTACATATACAAAATGGGAAATGACTGGCTGGGCAGCGGTACTTCTGAAATGGATATGGGGTTATAGCAGATGAAAGATTCAGTAGGTAAAACAGAAGTGGTGGCGACCTGCCCAAGTCAGGAAGCTGTGGTGGACATGATCTGAACCGAGTCAGGGCACCTAACAGACATGCCTGCAGCCGTGGAGGGTGGGGAGCACGCCGAATGTGCTGCCAGCTGGCCCTGCACTGTGCCCAGCGCCCTGCACTCCGCCATGATGGCCAATGACAGCAAGCCATGGTGACCCGGCCCAGGAACAGATGTGATAGCCCACTGTGGCACACTCGGCCCAGATGACTTCAGGGGTTTTCCGAGCTCAAAGGCCAGGTTAGCCGCCAACATGGCCAGGGTCAATCCTGGGCGTCTGCACAAATCTATAGAAATAAAGACAAAGCGCGCCACATCACACCACTGTTGCATCGTTTTTACCCAACTTGAGTCAAAGATATGCAGCAGCTAAAAAGGCAAATGCTGTTTTCTTGAGAACCATCAGCAGGAGCATGGTCTATAAGTCATGGGAAGTGATTGTTCCCTGTTCCTCTCCTCAACTCTGGTCAGACCTTGCCTAGAGCACGCGCATCCAGCTTTGGGTGCCTCACTTTAAGAAGGATACGGACAAACTGGAGAGGGTTCAGAGGGAGAGTAACAAGGATGATAAAGGAGACTGGAGGGAAAGGCCTATGAAGAAAAAATCGAGAATGTTTCGCCTTGGAAAAAGGAGACTAAGCTGGGGACCTGATCGTTTTCAAACACGTAAAAGGCTGCTCTAAGCAAAATGATGGCAATGGGTTTAAATTAAAGCTGAAAAGGTTTAGGCTAAACATTGGGAAGAATTTTCTACTTCCCAGCACAGTGAGACTCATAGAACTGTATGGTTGGAAGGGACGCCATTGGTTATTAGGCAGTGGAATAATTTGCCAAGGGAAGTTGTGGCAGCCCCATCACTGGATGCCTTCAAAAGTAGGATAGACTGACGTCTCTCAGGGAAGGTGCTGATGCTGCTGACCCTGCTTAAATGGCAGAGGCTGGACTAGCTAACCCTTAGGGGTCCTTCCAGCTCTGTGATTCCAGGATAAGATTCGGCAGGATTTAGCAAAACTGTAATTCTATTTCCTTCTATTTTCACCTCAGCTTTTAAAAATATAATAAAAACTAGGTTATCAGCTCCGCAATAGTGGCAGCCTCCTCCACTCCAAAAAAAGAGATGAAGAATCTGGGAACCAGGCAACACTTCTCTTCATGCTTTTACTGTAGCTTTCTCCACCCACACCAGACGTTTGGGGTTTTTGTAAGGAATTATCATTAAGCAAAGACAATAACAATTACAGCAAAAACAAAATCAGTGGAGCATTAGGATCTTGCGGTCAGACTGACCCCACCGAGCATCAAAACCATTAAAATATGTTAATTAGTAGCTCTTCAAGTTTGAGCTTTTAGGACATTGTCACCGGCACCTCTGGATATAACATATTCAATTTCAGCCTGATACCAATTACCGTTTGTCTCCTATAAACAAAAAAGTGGCATTTTTCAAACGGACCCCAGGTTTCCATAGAGTTTTCCTATTGGGGTCCAATGGACCACAGCCAATGCATTTCAAAAGGGGTCAAATGGACCCCAGTTTAAAATAAACCAAAATAAACAGTTTTCAAGGACCATTCAGATAGCAAGGGGACATGGAACTCAAGGCCACTTCAGACTGGTAGCAGCAATGAAAATTAACCCCTTCACTGCTATTATCTTGTGCCTTTGTATCATGGTTGAAATAACCCATGAAAATATGCTAAGTATTGGGTCTACAACTTTGAGCTTGCAGCAAATTGTCACTGGTACCTCTGGCCATAGCATACTCAAATGTCAGCCAGATATCTCTTAATGTTTGTCTCCAGTGACCAAAAAAGTGCCAGGGTGCAAATGCACACAAGGTGTCAATGGAGTTTTCCTATTTGGTTTTACACAAACCTTTTCTGTTTCATTTCTCATTTGTTCAGGTAATGTTAGGTTTCATTTCTTCAGCCTAGGTTTGAGTTTCCCTTCTGGGGTCAGTTTGTGGAGACAAGAATCCTAGGCAAACAAAGAAGTGCAAACAAGCCCTGAAGCATCCTAGGCTACAACAAAAGAAATGCAAATAGCAGGCTATAAAGGTTCTATGAAGGTGCTGAGTGTACTCCACTGTCCTTAGTAAAGCTTGACTATAAGGCACAGCCAGTAATTTGCAGGAAAGAATTTGCATTTGGGGCGAATTTGGAGACTGAAAACAATCCCCATAAAACAGACTCTTTCATGTGTTTCTGTATGTGTGTGTGTGCTCCCAGGGTTTAGTTTGAAGGTTTTGGGACACAGACTATGTTTTGGGGATAAAATAGACCCCACCTATAATGGTTTTTCCCATAGGGGTCCATATGTACCCCAAGACCTGGCGAATGCAATTTTTTTTAAGTCCGAAGGTAAGGGTTAAAAGTGACAACATCAATAAGATCAACCTCGGTAAACTTTGCAGGATTTTTCATTGAACTTGCACAGTATTATAATTTCTACAGTGTGCTTGGAAGTCATGATACAGTGTTGACTTTGCCAGAATACATGTGACCTTGTGTTGGTACTGGAAGCAGCAAACCAGTTGGTTTAAGCCCCTCCTACGATACAAGCCACAGTTTCCTTGTTATTTGGCATGAATAATTTTGTGGGAAGATAATTGTTCTTAGTGGCACAAATCAACCCCAAATAAGTTTAGGAAGGGAGTGGGATCAGAATGATCTTTTGGTAAAGATATCTGTTCATAAGAGTGGAAGAGACCGTTTTCATGAACATCACATGGTTTTTGCTATTCTTGGCAGTGGTCAGATCTTCCAAAATTGGATTCATGTTTACGTTAATTTAGAAAGGGTTGGTTAGTTGTACGGCTGTCAGTTGTATTAGTTGTCAGAGTGGCATTCTGGGGAAATAAAGATCTGCATGTGTCCACCAAAGATTTTTAACACAACTAGCAACAGGGTGAGTTTTTCCATACTGCAGAAGTTCCCAAATTGTGTGTTATACCATCTGCAGATGGGGTTGTTGATCCCAATTTATATTTGCTGTATTGATATTTGATGTATTGAAATCGCAAAATGGGATCACACAGGCAAAAGGTTTGGGAACCACTGGATTTGGCATTGAGCCTTGAATTTGGTTTGAACCTCGACTAGAAATGAGAGTGCATGCTGGTGCCCACACTCAGTTACATCTTGGCTTCTTATAAACTTCTTTTTGGGTGGGGTTTGATTGACTAGCAGCTGTGAACCTCTTTAAAGCTGTTGTTTCAGATGATGCTTAGTTGTATCCAAAGGCAAAGTTGTCCTTTCTTTTCACTAGGGTAGAAAAGTGAAGTGTGATATGTTTTTGCCCTCTCAGCCTCGACAATAAAACTAAGGATGTAAAAATTCCCATGTAGGTTCAGATCAATGGTCCTGTTCCATTTACCCCGGTATCCTGTCTCCAAAAGTGGCCTGTACCAGTTGCTTCAGAGGAAGTGTACAAAAATAGGCCATATAACGAGCAATCCATCACTTTGACCCAACCAGATGTCTCATCTCCCAGTCAGCTTAGCTAATAGCCATTGATTGACCTATCCCCACTGTACTTGTCCAGTTCTTTTCTTGGACTCAATAATACCGTTGGCCTTCACAACATCCTACAGCAATGAGTTCCGCAGCTTTTTATTTATTTATTTTATTTATTTTTAAAAAACTTATTACCCCGCCTCTCCTGCCACAGGCAGCTTAATGAAGTATGTGAAGAAGTCCTTTTTGTCCTCTCTTTAACTCTGTTGCCTGTTAATTTAGTTGTGTGTTCTGTAGTTTGGGTATTATGAAAGAGGATAAATAATAGTTCCCTATTTGCCTTGTCTGCAGCATTCATGCAGAACCGACGTTCTCTGTATTGCCTGCTAGTAGAGCAGTGAATTGAATTTAAAATTGTGCCACTGGTTTTTAAGAACGGCATAGGCCCTGGCTATATTTGAGACCTAATCCTAGAGCCTCACCCTACTGGCCATCTGCTAACAACCCCTGACTTAATGAGCCTCTCTTCAGATGGAAACCATTATGTACCTGTGTGCATCTTTGTCGCCCTTCTCTGCGCTTTCTCCAGTTGTACTAGATCAGGGATGAGCAAAGTTCCCAAGCCCAAGAGCCATATACCAAAATGTTCATATTGCTGAGCAGAACAAGGTGCATTACACTGATCACAGCCTCCCCTAATCCCAGGGATGGGGCAGTGCATTTTCCCATTAATCCCCATTCTCTCCCCACCACCACAGCCGCCGCCACTATCGCCATGCACACACATTAAAGCTGCTCTGACTCCAAGGCCCTAGTCATGTGAGTTTGTGTAGCAGCAATACAGGCTTGCTTCCCCTGCTCCCATGGCCCCCTTGAGGCTCCAGAAGCTGAAATGGCGACCCAGCTGCATCTCTTGCTCCTGAGGGAGCCACATGGGCGCGCCCCCCCAAGGCAGCCACTCATGGTGAGAGTTGTGCCTGAGAGCTTCATGTGGCTCCCAAGCTGCCATTTGCCCACCTCTGCACTAGACCCTTTTGAGATATAGTCCCCAGAACTTAATCCCATATTCATAGTGTGAGCGTCCCATTGATTTATGTAAGGTGTATCACGAGAGTTTCCATTTTATTTTCTGTCTTTTTTTCAATTATTCAAAATACCCTGTTTGCCTTTGTTTGGCGATTGAGTTTCCACTTCCTGTACTAACAATTGGATGCTGACAAGTCATCATTACTGATGGTTTAGAACATAATACAGACTGGATAGCAGAGATGGAAGAAATTATAAGGTATTCTTACACCCAGAAAAAAACAACAGCCTAAGGACGTGAGAACAAAATAACAGGGAAGGACAAGTTCATTCGTTTGTTTCCAGAGCTGAAGAATAATTTAACGTGACTTGCCTGACAACAAGCTGTATCGAGTATCTAGGGTAATGACCTATGATTATTACATGTGATTGTTTTTTAAAAGGAAATATCAGCTCTGTAGCAGTTTGGGAGAATCCTTGGGTGTCTCAGCCAGGGAAAAGAACCCGACAAGTCAATTCTGAGATAAGGGTTACAAATGGTAGTACAATATACATATCATTTCTCGATGGTACATACAGTTCTTTCCAAGTGGTACATACAGTTCATAGCCAGATACTAAGGGAAAAGCAACGATGTTATATCTATGTGTTGATGTTGATTTATATAGCGTTAGTCACATGTATCCTAGCCCTACGATAGTCAATATGAAGAGGAAAGTAAGTAGACTTCCGATCAGCTCTCTGAATATCTATGAGGAAGAGCATTACTCCACAGAGACAATGATCTACAGCTCCATACTTCGAATGAACAAGCCACAGAAGTGGACAATCTGGCGATCAATCAGGTGTAAAATGCCAAGGATTTATTACAGAAAAACCTATGAGTCAGCTACCATAAGTCTGAAAAAAAAGCATTAGCAAAAGCGTATAGAATGGATCGAGAGCCGCTGTGGTGTAATGTCTAAGTGCACAGTACTTGGACCAGGAGGTAGGGGGATCCTGGTTTTAGTCTTGCCTTAGCCAGAAACTCACTGGGTGACCTTGGGCCAGTCACATTATTCTCTCCACCTAACCTACCTCACAGGGTTGTTAGGATTAAAAAGTTGTTAGTTCTGTGTGAAGCGCTCCAAGTGCCATGGCAGGGGGGTGCTATATAAAAGTAAAGATTATTATTTATTATTACCCTGTGGACTTCATTGGAGTAAATAAGTGTTTTCCTGTAGGTGGATTTCATTGGAGTAAATAAGCATTTTCCTGAATCAGGACATAAGTGCCTTGGGATTTTTTTTGAGGAATGAACGGGTACGTGCGAGATCTTTATTCTCAAGCTAACTGAAACCATATGACCACCTTTGTCCCCTCTGTGATAGATTACCGATTTGTCCCAAACCCAACATGCATGCGAGTTAAACTGGGTAGTTTGCCAGGATGGGGCTGAAGGTTGATTGGAGTACTGCACTCAGTCCTGGTTTTGGAGCTATGACAGATTGAGAGAGAGAGAAGCTTAAAGCCATATCAGGTTCAGGAGTCAGCGGTCAAGAGCTACAGCTGTGTCAGGAGCCAGGGATCAGAGCTCAAGAACCAGAGCAAAATCAGAGTTAAAAAGTCAGGAAGCCAGACCATGGTTAAAACCATGAGTCTTAAAACTTGTAACCAGAGCTGAATCAGTACAGGGATCAGTAGATAATAGGCAGGGCTGAGTCCGAGACCAGGAGTGAGATGTAGCATGCGTAGAATCTTAATACACAGACCAGACTAGATAGCCACTGTTGTCTGCTACTTCCGTCAGTCAATAGGGTGTAAGGCCCTGGCCCAGCCAATCAGATACCAGGGCTACAGTATGGAGTTCTGTTATTACTGCTGAGCATGGTTTCCAGATAGTTCCTCTTGGAGCGCAGGGCCAAAACATCTGCTCAAAGCCCCATGGGCCTGAGTTTGAGACCTGCATGGCCTTACTTTGGAGCAGAGATGACATGTGTCAAAGCCATTTTAGATTTCCCCTCCCGCTGAAAGTATGAGACTATAGAACCCTGACTGACTGAATCAGAATCACCCGTCATTCCTGGTTTTGACTCTCTCGTCTGTCTGACCCAGTTTTTATTTGCCCTCTTGCACTGTGCTACTTCCTCAAGGCCGAGTTCCTGAACCCATGGCCGAGTCAATCTCTTACAGCAGCTGTGGCCTTTGGTCACGGTGCCGTGGTCACAGATCCTCTTGTCATCTAATAAACCTGGCTAGCTGGCAAAGTGCAGGAGCCTCAGTTACTAATATCTGATCCAAGTTGATATTTAAACCTCAAGCGAAAAAAATGGACTGTCAGCTCAATTACAGTTCTGGGCACAATGCAACTGTACTGCTGGCTGCATGCCATGCTACTGTCAGGACACTGAAGTTGATGTTACTGAAAAAATAAAAAGTCTATGTCACAAATTTTCAATAATGCAAAACCTTTTCCGATTCAGATGAAGTGCCCCCCGTTCATCAAGAAACAACCAACCAACCAACCAACCAAACAAACAAACAGAAGAAACCCCTTAGAGATAAACAAGTATCAGAAGGCACTGGCTTTTGACACGCTGTGTTTCTTAATTGAGGATTTGCCAAACAATTCTATACATAGACACTAAACATATATTTATCTCACTATGGCAGAAATGAATATAAACTGTCTCGGTTGCTGTTCTGCGAACATGCAAAGCCACCTGCTGAGGCAAGAGGTCACAGATGGGTTTCTTTTGCAAAGCCATTTTAGATTTCATAGAATTATGGGGCTGGAAAGAACCCCAAGATTAATCTAGTTGAGATCTCCTACCAAAGCACTGTCCCTACACCATCTGTGAGAGATATCCATCTAACCCATTTTTAGAGGCACCCAGTGCTGGGATTTCCACAACTTTCCTTGACAAATTATTCCCCATCTTACCTTCCCTGGTAGTCCGAAACAGGCAGCAGTATATAAATGGTTTACACAGTCTAACTTCAGGATAATGAATCCCCATGGGACCAGAGAAAACGTTCATTCTATTAGCATGTTCATCATAATAGGGACCTGGCAATATGTGACTGATAGAAATGGTCTTGAAGTTGGGATTGTTATAAACGGGTTTATTGTTATAAAAGGATTGTTACAGTGAAGTTTTAATTAAAGGAATCAATAGTGAAATCAAAATAATCAATGATCATGCAAATGTATTCTCACCTTGAGTCAGCACTTTTTTTTTTTTTTTAAGGGTGGCACATGATGCTTTGCAAAAAGACAACGGTCCTGAGTCTCAGGAACTTATCTGTTGTAGGGGAGAGAATAATTAACTTGTAATATTTGTCAGCTCCCCTGCTATGTGCATTTTGGACAGGTTTTGATTAATTCTCCAGTGTGCGAGTTCATTGGGGCACATTATTACACTGTCATGCTTCTCTGTAGTATGATCCCCTTTTCATGTGATTAGCTGTCCTGAGGGCAGGAAACCCAGAAAAATGACATACTTTGCTTATTATTTGCACCGCTGGTCTTTCATAGCCATTGTCAGGCAGTGTGTTACATACTGGGGAAGAATCCAAAGTTAATTAGAATGACTGCCACTTCATATCTTGTAAAGGATTATCAAACTGTTCATATGATTAAAGGCTATGTATAAATGCTGTAGCCATTTTGCATTACAGAGCGCTGGCGTAGCGTTCCATAGGGCAAGGTGGGGCAGTTGCCCGCGGGCCCCTGGGGGCCCATCCCACCTTTGTGTATGCGTGCAAAGGGGGCCCCCAATAACATGCCTTGCCCCAGGGCCCAAGCTACACCACTGTGACAGAGCTTTCAAATGCTACCTTACTTAGAAGCGGATGGGCAGTGCAATCCTCAGACTGTTCAGCGCAGGTACGTTCCCTGAGCTCATTCTAGCAATTGAGACTTGCAGATGTGCTATGGGCTAGCACAGGTGCCAAATGGCTGCAGAACACAGGGCTGCTTAGAGAGAGGGATGCCAAATGGACTCGCACAAAGGAGGGCCCAGAACAGACTTGTTCCAATATTGCAGATGGTGGCAGAAGTAAGCTCCATGCAGCATCTATTTATCTAATGGAGCGAAAATTATCTAAAATTTCTGGATGACCCTGTGGAAATTAAGGGTGTGCACCAGCCCCCATGTCGTTTTTGTTTTTCGTTATTCAAAAATGCCATTCTTGTTATCGTTATTAACAACAATGTCGTTTTCATTTTCATTATAGTTTTTGTTATCGCTTTCGGTATCGATATCAGTTTGTTATCAATATTGATATCGTTATTCATATCGGTACCATTTCAAACGAAGATTTTATTTTGGTATCGGTATCGTTTCCCATGCACAACTAATATCTATGTAAATCTAAGGGATACAGGAGAAGGGAAAAGAAAAACTAACATCTAATCAATTATCTATATAACTATTCTAATATATATATATATATATATATATATATATATACACTACCTATCTATATATAATATACAGTGGGGGAGAAGGGCAGGGGAAAGGAGAAGATAAAATGTAGGGTATGAGGAAGGAAGGAAATGTGAGGACTAGGGAGGATTTTTTGTGTGCAAGCACCACAGTTCGGTAAATGCAAGCAGAGTTCTCACAGAACGGAGCGAAAAAACCTGGCTCTCCCATTATAAAGGGTTGCAGTACCCTTCCCCAGAGCCCCCCTGATTGGTTGTAGGAGGCAGCAGGCATTGACAAATCACAGAGTGCCATGAGACTGCTTGGGCCTGCTTACGCTGAGCAGCAATACATCCATCAGATACTGCTGAGCTGTTTGCCTCTCCCAACGCAGGCACAGTTCAAGAGTTCAACCCTGTTAAGACTCCTAGATGTCTGCTCCCTCCTCCCCTCTCCACATTTTACCTCCAAAACCCAACTGCCACAGTACTAATAACGATAATGATAACAACATTGTTGTTTTCATTTCTTGTTATCATTTTTGGTATAATTTTTTGTATCGTTTTTGGTATCAATATCGTTTTTAGTATCAATATCATTATCGTTACAGTTATCGTTACCATTATCGGTGTTTTAAGTTGTCATTTTGTTATCGTTGTCATTATTCTCGGTTATTGTTTTCATTATTTCAATAACAAAAATGACAATTTTCGTTATTGTAATAATGAAAACGACATGCACACCCCTAGCAGAAATACCCTATGTCTTTTCAGTGAAGCCTATATGCCTTGTTTTTATATACCTTATGCCTTGTACACTTCCTCGGAAGCATCCAGAATTCAAGAAAAGATACTGAGCTAGATGGAGCTTTGGTCTAACCAATATGGCATTTTTATGGTCTTTGGAATGGCAGTCAAGTACCACTCAACACAAGTGAGTGGGGCAGAATTAAACACTTAGTAAATAAGCGACTTATCCTCCATTGATGCAGCGTTTATTTGGAAAGCACTTTAAGCAGTATTGCCAACTCTCCTTTTGTAGGGAAATAATCCTTTTCTTTAAAAAAGTAAGCTTGTGTGCTTTATTTATGTCAATCACTCTAAGAAGTTTTGCGCAAAGATAGCAAGGAACAATCCTTATAATGTGTGAATGAGAATTGTAAGATAAAAAACTTAATTGCAGTTTAGACTTCAGATTTATTTGAAAAGGGGATAATGATAGTAATTACCCAGTTTGAGTTTTGTAGAAGGCTAATTAGATCCCAAACACATTTGTATGCACAAGGCAAACCATAAATACAAAAGACCATCTGGTCCTTATCAGCTTACAACACTAACACTGTCTGTAATTATTTTTTCTATATTGTTTTGATGTTGACATTTTATGGTGCAATACATCCAGCCCTGGTTAGGGAGTAACCTGTCGTGCCGAAAAGCTCTGTTAGTTGTTTTGTCCTGTTTTTTTAAAGGTGTTAGCTACCTCTAGGTGCGTTTCAAAGAGTTTGCATTTTATCCAAACTACAAGTGCATGTTTGTTTTATCTGCGGGACAGACTTAATTTTGTTGTTTTATAGTGCGCAGCAGCCTAAACAGTCTGGGCCGCATATATCTGAAAGACCATCTCCTTCCCTATGCTCCAGTGCAGCCCCTGAGGTCAGCCGGGGGCCCTTTGACATAAAGTTTAACCATCAGTGCACCATTTTCATACAGCAAGGGCATGAAGAGAGACGCATTCTCGATAGCTACTTCTGCAGTCCCCTTCAGCTGGAAGTCCCCCCAAAGAATGAGCCGGAATATTTTCCAGAGGCAGTGTAAGATCTTTTTGTTTGACAGCCACTTGCAGGGATAGTGACTTGCTTAAGGACACCCTCAAGTTCATGGCAAAGGCCAGATCTCAACCCTCATCTCCAAGGCAAAAGTCATTAAACACCTTATTCTTAAGTCTATACCTGGCTGTCAAGAATTCTGACTTGCTGAGCATTACAGAAATCTCAATATTGCCGATGCACCGAAAGGAGACAAGACACCATGACTGGGATTTGAACGGCCGCACTCTTTAATTAAACCAATTGTAATCATAATTCAGGTGGGAGTAATCGCCTAATGTGATATGGGTTCAGTACTTGAATCTTAACCATCACAACAGAAAAACCACATGGGTGGTTCCGATGTACCCTCGATTACCACCCACAACTGTCCATAACGTCTCCCCCTCTCAGTGATTCCGACCACAGGTGAGGGGGACCATAAACTCTCGAACATGAGTAAGGATGAGGGCGCCTGCCGACGGGGGACCATACTTGTCCCTACCGCCCTCGCTCGACGCCCCGCCGCTTGCCATACCCTGCATTCTGGCGAGTGGGCCTCCCCATCTCTTAAGGAGATGACTCTTACTTATGACCTATCTATCCTATTCTAACCTATAGTACTGGAACCCTGCAGAGTGCGACAATAAATGAACAACACAACAAGCCCCCAAATTCTAAGGGACAGCCAATCTGGCCGAATACCCCACACTGTGAGGAAGGCAAAAAATGAGAACCTTATTGGGTCAGATTAAAGCTCCCGCAAAAATTCCTTCCTGGCCCCGATGGCAGCCAATAATAATCCACAGTGCAAGGGGGAAGGGTTGGGTGGGTGCTGTTTCTTGAATTTGGGCCGCAAGTGGGGCCAGAGCTCCGTCCTCTTCCTCAGCTTCGGGTCATGCCCTACAGGTGTGGCCCACGTGGTTGCTCTACTCCAATCCCAGCTGGCGGGGTTGCTCTACCAACCCCGGCCGGGGATTGCACTCGAGCGCGGCCGCCGCTTTTCCCACTCCAGGGGCTTGCAGCAGCCCCGAGGCGGGAAACATTCCCCAAACTGCCCTGCCCCCTCTAACCAGGCCCGACAAGGAGCCTCCCGCCATCCACCTCCCCCCGTGAGTGGGAGGGGAAGGCAGAGGCAATAGGCTAAAATTCCCTGTACCACCTCCTGTCCAATGTCCCACCTCTGACCATTTGATGCCTCAGAGGATGTGATGCCTAGATAGATAGATTGAAATCCAGTATACCTTGGTTAAAAAATAAATCCATCTGTATCTTTGCAGACTGCTTAGTAAAGCATCAGATTAGGAATCCATCATACAAAAACATTCCTAAATCTATCAAGCAATACCTTCCTATGATCTCTTGTGTGCGTGTATCAAGGCCTGATGGCTCCTATCTACACTGTTGTAAATCAAGGGTAGCTTAATTAAAATCTATAACCAGTGCTTATTCTCTGTAAAAACCAATGTACAGCTGGTGCGCATAATTAGGCCACTTGTCTTTTTAGTTACATGCTGACAAGTTTCTCAAACACTGCTATTAACAGTCAAGGTTTGTTTGTTGTTTTCTTCTTCTAGGACAGTAGAAAACCATAGCATTTTAGTCACTCTTATTCATTTAGATTAATTTTGTTCTTCAGTTTATCACTAAGGTCAAATCCTGATAGAGACTGAAAACTTACATGTTGCCATTTGGTCCTTTTCACCTTAAGTTTTATTGCATTTTTCAGGTGCCTTTATGGTGTCCCAATTTGGGCAGCTAGAGTCCATGCTGAAAATGCTGGGAAATGCAGGCTAGGGCTGGAGTTGACCCTGGTTCTGATTCTGAAATCTGGAACGCACACAATTCCGTTCAGTTTATCATTCAGAACAATTGTGGAGAAAAAATGTGGCCATTTTGTACATGCACAAAATGGGCATAACTGTACAATTCATGTACAAAATGGCGGCTGCTGTTTTGTCGTGCAGCCACAGACTTTTTGCACATTCACAGTATGGCCATGGCATGTACAAAATAGCCTGATAGGAATTCCAGTCTAAAACTTTCTCAGTTGGTATTCTGATCGAAATTTGGTCAGCCTTTCTGTTTCCGCGCAACTGTTCTGCACAAACAGAAAGGTTATTTTGAGCCAGCCCTAATGTAGGCAGCACGTTTGAGGTAGGGCTGTTCCAAATATTGAAAATAAAATATTCCCAAGTATTTCTGAGGTTCTGCATATTTACAAATATTGCATATTTACCCAAAAAAAATGTCATTCATAATATATTTTTACATACATTTATACGAACCAGGATATTCTGCTCTATACAGAAAACTGCATCGGAGCTGAAGAAAAATAATTAAAAAATGAATAAATCTTATGAGAGTAGCTTTTCAGGAATATAACGCCTTCAGCTCCCTGGCTGTGCTGGGGTTGAACAGAAAAAAGATATGGAACCATAGAGCTTGAAGGAACTCCAAGCTTTATCTAGTCCAATAAGCAGGAGGATCCAGTGCTACACCATCTCTGAGAGATGTCTGTCTAAGTCTAACCTATTTTTAAGGGCCTCCACAACCTCCCCTAACAGTTTACTCCACTACCTAACCGTCCTAGTAATTAGAAATGTTTCCCTAATATTTAGCCAAAGTCTTTTCTCCTCTGATTTAAGCCCATTGGGGCCAATCCCATGCCCAGTGGATCCTGTGCGCAGCTGTGCGCGCATGCACCCATGTGGAAACTGCGCACGCCGCCATTGCTAACACGTGCTGTGTGGAAACTGCTCACGTGCATGCACAGAATCCGCAGGGCCTGGGATTGGCCCCATTGACCTAGTTCTGAACTCAGTAGCCAGACTGGGCACCATTTCGTTTGTGGCAGCCTTTTACATATTTCTAAACCGTAAACATCATTCATCCACTCACTCATCTGATTTGCCGTTGGCCATATATGTTTTAAGGTTGTAAATTAGATATGTTAAAGAATTTTATTTTCTATTTGCAATATTGTCCCTAGAAAGAAGAGTTCTGTTGGAAAGAACTAGGTTTCAGGAAAGACAAATCCCATTGTTAGAGGAAGTGCAAGTAAATTGGCTTTCAGTTTAATCTAACAACTATTAAGTGAGCAGGAAGCATGCTAAGCAGGAGGAAGCCTGAAAGAATGCCCAAGAAGTGTCATTAGGTCTGATAGTGGGGTAGTAGTTAATATAGGCCTTAGGTAAAATTCTCAAAACAAAGAGCATGCCTAATACTACAAGTTCCTCACTACGGGAATCAGGATCTAAAGTTACCTATAAAGCTACTGCCTAAAGATGTTCTTGATCCCAGGATTTGAGTGATGGCTGCTGATTGATGGCGGTGTTGATTCATCTCTGGAGCTAGCCAAGCGCAGGAGAAGATGAAGCATTTGTCAGCCTGATCATTGAGTAACTGGACTCCTTGCAATCTGACAGCTTTATCTGGTACATATGCTGTAAAATCTTAAGTGACAGTTGAGAGGAGTGTCAAGCAGGTCTATCTAACCAATCATCTATCTATGTTCTCCATGGAGAACCTGTCACTATCGTGTCTGGGTGCTTTCATCTCAGCCCTGTTTGAGAAGAACTGCTTCTCCAGCAAGATCACATGAAGGTTAAAGCAGCTTTTGGGAGATTCTGTAGCACCAGGTCAGTAACTCATTGCCATTTGGAAACTTTACCAGGATTTGAGATCTTTTCTGTCTTTCATACTTGATTTTCCAACTAGGAGTGATGTCCGTGATGCCCAAACACCCCCACATCCACACACCCCCACAAACCAGCCTATCCGTAGAGTAGACTCTAAATCTCTCTGTTTCTGACCACTTGAAAAGAAAGTGTACCCTGGGGATGGGCCTCCTTTTTTTCTCTGCTACTTAAGGAACAGGTACAGTGGGTTCCCTACTTGGGGGAGTGTTTATGGAGGACAAGTCAGAGAAATGGATGATGTGTATGCATAGATGAGGCTGGGGAGCAGATAAGGATAGAGGGCAAGTGTATGTATCGGGAAAGGGAAGAGAGATGTTGGAGGGGTGTATATTTGAGGAGAAGCTCAGTCTCCCCTCTAAACCACTAGCCCCACTCCCCTAACAAAGAACCCAAGAGTTCTGGAAAATACAGTGAGCTGTATCTCTGAATGGGAACAGGAGTAAAGGTATGCGTGTGGAATGACAAAAAAATAAACTGGAGAGGAGTTGGAATAACAGGGAGGGAGGATATAGGGAGTCGAACGACAGGGACACAGCTATGGGAACTGGATGAAATAAGAGGAATGCTCCCCAGTGGGCATTTTAACACACACCTTAAAGTTCCGGATGTTTCAATCTCCTGGATTTACAACAAGTAAGGTGGCATTCAGACATTCAGTTCGTGTCTGAATTTTACAAAATTAAAATGTATCTTGCATGTCTGAAGTCCCTAATTTGAAATATCATCGTCAATATCGCACCTAAGTAATCCGCATTTCAAAGCTAGTTAAACCTACCTTTATGCTGTCCGATTGAAATAAATCTGCTCTTTACAGCAGTGTGAAAGCGACATTGTATTCGGTATTAACTGGTGTGAAATATTTCTTGCATGTGAAGGCAACTTTGCTTTCAAGTGCGCTGTTTTACTCCTGCCCCTACGGGATGCAGCAGCAGCAGTGGGGACACCGATAGATCGGACTGGGAGATAATGCTGTTTGTTTACAAACAACTCCTCCCCATGTGCATGATCACGTGGGGAGGAGTTGTTTGTAAACAATCTCCCGATCAATCAGGTGTCCCCGCTGCTGCTGCTGCTGCTGCTGGAGCACTACAAGAAGGCAGAGGCAGGTGAGGGATGGGGTCTGGAGCCAGGGGGGGGAGGAAGAAAAACTTAATGGGGGAGAAGCTGGCTGCAGCCTGCTGCCCAGCCATGCTGTTTTTTTCTGTAATTGAACCGCACTGAACAGGCGAGTAAGTGCGCGCTCCCAGAAGGTCTGAATGCGTTATTTCGCTGAAGGAAACAATAGTATGGCACGCATGTGAATGCAACTGGCATTGTTAACAGCAAACTAGAGAAAAACTATTTTTTTAAAATCCGGATAATTGCTGCACGTGTGAATGAGCCCTAAGTTCCAGATGCATTCTTCATGCTCACACTGCCCTGAGGCAGTTCCTGGCATTGGCGACTCCCCTCCCTTCCCCTGGTGTTTGGGGCATTGCCCCCCTAGCGCCGTGGGGGACCCCTGCCGCTACTCAAGTTAAAACAAAAACAAAAAACGCGCCACGGCTTCTGACAGCAGCAGCAGCCTCTGACTTCTGCTTCAGAGGCTGCTGCTGCTGTCAGTGATCTCCCTTTCGGGACCCACTCTCAGAGCCACTCTGAAAGTGGGTCCCGGAAGGGAAAAAAAGGCTGAGCTGCCCAAACCGCATTTTCTATTGAAAATGCAATTTGGGCAGCTGAGCCCCTCAGTCCACAGCACGCATAGGACGTGCTGTGGAGGGAGGGGTTAGCCTTTTCCATTGTGCCTAATGGGCGCAATGGAACCTCTCGCCTGGGCGCTTGATGCAAACGCCCAGGTGAGAAGCTTTGGGCCGGGCGACTGAGACAGGGACCAGTGCGCATGCGCACTGGTCCCTGCCTCAGCTGCACATGCTCAGGGACAAGGCTGGTGGTGCGCTGTTGTGCTCTCCCTCCCTCTCCCATTCAAACAGTGCGCTGCCAGCCTCAGGCGCTTCCCTGCCGCTGCCACTCTCCCCCCCAATCTGCCACTCAGAGCGGCGGGGGGTGGGGGGAACAGCAAGGCAGGGACCTTTTTTAAAAAAAAAACACTTTTAAATTGCCCGCCCGTCCTGGCAATTTAAAACAAGCTAAAGTCTCCCCCCACCCCCGGAGCAGCAGCCATGTAAGTGATCCCTCCCCCACCCTGCTCCCACCCACCCCGAGGGTCCCCCCACCCTGCTTCCACTCCCTGAAGGTCCCCCCGAGGGTCCCCCCACCCCGCTCCCACCCCTCGAGGGTGGGATCTTTAGGTGTGTGTTCATAATGCTGGAAATGGGATGCTTTTGAGATCCCGAGATGTAGCTGTGAGTCTGGAGATCTTTAGGTGTGTGTTCACAATGCTGGAAATGGGGTACTTTTGAGATCCCGAGATGTAGCTGTGAGTCTGGAGATCTTTAGGTGTGTGTTCACAATACTGGAAATGGGATCTTTAGGTGTGTGTTCACAATGCTGGAAATGGGATCTTTAGGTGTGTGTTCACAATGCTGGAAATGGGATGCTTTTTAAATCCGGAGATGTAACTGT
>QEPC01007499.1:8149937-8167829 GCA_003113815.1 Sphenodon punctatus | reverse complement strand
GGTTGTCTGCCTGCTTTTAAACCTGGCAGAGGAGGTGATTATAACCTGCCTAACCTAACTGAAATTGCTTGATTAAGTAATGTAATGTCCATCCAACATTAACCCTTGGAACTCCTTGCTGCTGGGTTATGCCGCCCACCGTTGCCCTGGCTCCGCCCACTGTTTCCCGCCAACCCGCCGGCCTTACTGCCCCTCCAACCTCAAAACCCACAAGCCGCCCCTAGTTACTGGATGCATTTTTCACACACACACTGCCCTGAGACAGTCCCTGGTTGCATTCTTCACACAAACACTGCCCTGAGGCAGCCTAAGTAGCCGCAGCTCTAGACGTGACAGGCTGCCATGGAAACCAGGTGACCACAGCTGCCTGGAGCAAAGCAGTTTACCAGGAGAACATTTTACACACAAAGATTCTAGGAGAAGTTCTACGCAGAAGTTCAAAGAGCTGGATGTTTAACATCTGGGTGAGTGATTTAGACACACAGAAAGTTCAGGCTGTAACAACAAACATTCAGAAATGTGTGTGTAAAAACCTATCACTCTTACAAATCCGTTATTTTACTCAGAACCTTGGAATGGCATGACATGACATTAGGGAAACTCTACCAGTTTGTCATGCCATTCCTCCTGTCATTCCAGCCAGTTCCTTGCTGATGCACTCTATGCCTGTTCCTCCCTGTCATTTCACCTATTCTAGACGCTCTGCCTGGTGCCTTCCTTATTATTCCACACCCGCTTGCCTTCCCAAAGATGCAGTTCCATTGTATTCTTTCATAGCCTCTTAATGGGATCTGTGAATGAGAATAGGATTTATTTCCAAATTCTCATTGCTGTTGCCTCCATTCCATCATCAAATCAATTTTTATTGTTCCAGGCATAGCCACAACATAATAGACATAGGTACATGCAAAACAAAATCATGATTTATAAAACAAAATCATGAAGAAGAAGGCGTCTCGGTGCATACATCAGATCTAATTCTCATCACAGCAGTCAAGAACGTAGCCACCTGTAAAGTAATTACAGGACCACAGCCCTGCAATAAAACCAGGAGGGCATCCTATTGGGAAAGTGATGGCATAGACAACAGGATAGGATTTACCAATTCCAGTGCAGATCAGCATACAATTTACAGTAAAAAATAATGTGCAAAAGAGTTTTGACTGGCCCCAGAGAGCAGTCTACAGCGTCTTTGGTCATAAGGGATACCCAGGATCCTTCCTTGAGTTAGCGCGGAAGGGAACTGGCCCAGCCTCGCCAAGGTGAATACATAATGATATTTCCAAACTGTTAGGAAGTTCAGATAGAATGAATCCTGCACTATAGACAACCTTCTGTTGCCTCCGTTCCTGCCAATAGGCATTCCATTTTATTAATGTCAATATGTATCCAACTTTAAACTTTTATTAAACATTGATATAGCACTGTCCCCAGCCTCAGTGTTGTCCCCAACCTTCAGAGGAAGAGGATTGGGGCTGAAAGACCAAGGCAAAGTGTGGGTACATGAAGTCTTAAGTTGTATGCGAGAACAATATGTGAAATGGTACCCGTCTTTGCTGCTTATATGGCACAGATGTTAAGGCAGGAGCCTTAACTTACGATTTCCATGCTTTTTAGAGCAAATTTGTAAGGGCCTTCACTTCTCTCTTAAACCGAAGGTTTCTTACTTTCTCTACACTGATAAATGGAACAGAATTCTGGGGTATGTTTCTTCCCAATGCTATTTCCCTCTGTTCCCCTTCCTAAGTCTCTCCCCCAGCTCCTGTCTCTCAGATTGTAAGCCCTAGGGGCAGGGACCGTGTCTATTTTATTACTTTGTAAAGTGCCAGGTACACTGCTGGTGCTATATAAATGTTTGTTAATAATAATAATAATAATAATAATAATAATGGACTTGTATTTTAAATAAAGCTTTTGACATTGGGTGTTTTTAGACAAGTGCTTCCCCACCCATCATGCATGCTGCATGACTGCATAAGATCCCAGTGCAGCCCTGAAAACATGCCTGATGGGTGAGTAATGGGTGGGGAAGTGCTTGTTTAAAAACACCCATTTATTAATATATGTCAGTGGTGGGGAACCTTTTCTTTCCTAGGGGCCACATTGAAAATTAGTCCAAGCTCTTACAGCTGCAGAGAAGTTGAGGATGGGGTTCTTAAAAGATAAGTTCAGGAAGAGGAGAGTCCAGTTCACAGAGCTGTGCCATGGATCTGTCCCGTCCTTGTGTGCATGCCCTCATCTCTGCTTTCTAGGGGTGGGACTCTAGGGAAATTATCAGTTACCGGTTTTATCGGTATTGGATTAATCCTATATTGGATTTATCGGTATATCGGTTTTTTAACATTGCCGATTTTCTCAGATCTTTAACATTGTGGCCATTGTTAAATGGTGTCGGTGTTAAAAATCCGAGAGAAACCAGCAATGTTAAAAAACCAATATACCGATACCAATAATTATCGGTATTATTGGATTAATCCATTACCGATAGTCCCACCCCTACTGCTTCCCTTCCCTGAGCTCAAGTCTTTCAGTGCTTGCGCTGGGGAAGGACAGTAGGAACTGGATCCAGACACTGAAAAGAGGCTAAATAAAAATGGTCATTTGGTCCCTGGCCCTGGTCCCTACCCTTGTGATTGGAATTTCATTCATCTGTGATTGGAATTTCATTCTTCATTTTTTTCTTTCAATTTAGATTTTTTTTAAATGGCATATGTCATAAATTATGAATATAGTATAATTGTGAGTAAGGTTGCTTTTCCTTTAATTCGGACAGACACTCCTTTGGAATAGTTTTCTATTTCCCAGGGCATCCTGAAAAGGCTTCTTCAAGAATCACAGAGCTGGAAGCAATGGCAAAGGCTATCTGGTCCAGCCCCCTACCCTTAAACAAGATACACAGTCTCTACACCGACCATTCCAGACAGATGCCTGTCTAAATGATTTCTAAAGGCCTCCAGCAATGTTGCCTCCCCAAATCTATTCTCCTATTCTTTTCTATCTATTCTACCATAATAGCTCCTTTAAAACCAGACAGCTCCATCTCTTACACTTGTTTGGAGAAAGCATGCAAACTTTCCACTTTTTTTTGTTGCACCGTAAGTTCAGTTATTTGTCCATAACTAACAACATTATTACCCCCATAGCCATCCACATCAGCACTTATACTCCGAGTTGCCAGAGTCTGACAGCTTGCTAATAATGCGGTATGATATGAGAGCATTCAGTGCCAGGAGTTATTACTGGGAGCCAGCACAAGTGTGATGACAGGCTTGAAAAGCAGCAAGCCCAATCTGAGAGGTGACATAGTAGGGAATTTCCCAGCTATTTCTGCTCTGTTACACTTCGGGCAGTAAAGAAGGTCATAAGGAAGAGGCTCTTGCTTCTGAAAACGTCCAGTGCACATTTTCCAGACATGTTTCAAAATAACTTCACTATAATTAGTAGCTGCTATTTAGATAGATTTTTTTTAAAGGATTAAACTGTTGACAGCTGAGGTTGCAATCTGAATTTAGCCATAATAAGAACCACAGATGCCTGTGTTTTGACACAAGTAGCAATAATAATTAAAAGTCTGACGGTATAAACAATAAAAATGCAGAACCAAACTGCCAAAGAAAGCAAGGTTTTGTGGAATGCCAGGGCCCTGCTCCACATGGATGCATCGAATTCTTTTATGGAGGGGAAGAGGGATGAGTAATAGGACCCAAGTGAGTGCTGGTGGTTTGTGAAGTTTTGTAAATTCACTAAGTAATTTGTCATGTTTCATTTCATCTCTTTGAAACTTTATTCCCCTTAGTGTGCCAAAATGCTTTTGCCATTTGTTCCAGCTAGCAGAGAAAGTTATGTGCTGCACAGGAATATCAAAAGACTTCACCGTGGTACATTTTGCAGTGGGAAAAAATTGTCTGGATGCAAGCCTGAGGTTCAGGAGACCTCAGTTCATCTCTCTCCTCCCCACAAGACTAATAAATAAATAAATAAATAAACTTTCCGAGGGAGCAAGAAGGCTCGGTTCCTCATCTGAGCTCTCTTGTTTCTCCAGAGTGTGGTGAGCATACATACATTGAAAGCAGTGAGGTGTTCATGTGGTGCAGTAATGAGGACCATGTCTTGTAAGGGATATGTGTGGTAGCCTGGAGTAAGCATGACTATTGCTAGATGAAACTGTTGGAGCACTGACCCAGATAAAGCTCTAGGTTCACCACAACTAGGTCAGACACACATTAGGGATACGGCTAGTTTTAAACAGCCCTTCTGTTTTCATGGAATTTTGCCCACGTTTTCAGAAACGGCAATTGAAATTTTGCCATGGATTCAATCCACCGCGGAATTCCGATTGCCATCCCGACCAAAATATTTTGTGCATGCGCAGTGCGGCCGCCCCCATTTTGTGCATGCACGGTAAGTAGCATAATATTTAAATCAGTTTGGGAAAACAGGAATAGGGATCCATTCCGGGTTGCATTTCGTCCTGTTCAAACGAAACAACCAGATTCCATTGAGAATGGAATCCAGTTGAAAACGGAGATCGTCCTAGCAAAATGATGGGTTGTCAGAGGCACAAATGGAACTTCACCTCCTAACTCCCTTTTGGGTTCCATGCAGTAGAAGCTCTCTGGCTTACTGTGTGTATGCAGCATGAATAGAACATCTGAACAACCAGAAAACCTGAAGAGCAAAAATAAGTCTCCATAAGCTCCAAGGTAGAAGGAGGAATATGTCTAGTTATTACAGTCCGAGAATGTAAGGTATCCCATTCTAAAGTCTAATTATTATCCTAATTTACAAATTTGATCCATGTTAAGGGGCAATATGTAAAAAACAGGGTAGCCCTTCCCCCAGACTGCTTCTAATACAAATAATAAATGACTAACAGACATTGGGAAATGCTGGGATATGCAGAGGTGAGCATTATTTACATCAGGGGTGGGAAGCCTTTTCCTCCCGTGGACCACCATGAAAATTAGTACAAGCTCCAAGGGCCACACAGAAATCGAGAGATGGGGTATTTAAGGGGTGCACTCAGGAAAAGGAGGGTTCAGATCATGGATCTTTACTTTATATTTGTGTTCAGGCCCCCATCTCTACTCCCTTGACCCGAGCTCAGTCTTTCAGTGCTTGAGAGTAGGAGTTGGATCCAGGGGCCAGATTTAGGAACTGAAAAGTGACCAAATAAAAGCTAGCCACAGGCTACATTTGGCACCTGGACCTGAGGTTCTCTACTCCTGAGGTATAGGGTATTATCTATGAACAGATTATAGCTCCCTTTTTGAGTGAAAAGAAGATCTTTTACCAAGTACTTGATTGTTTTCTTTTAAGAGCTTGTGTATTGTAAGTAAGAAATCCTATAGATTTTCTAGTAGTGTTAGTAGCCTGAGGAGCAGGTAAAGGAAACCTTAATATAAAGCTGAGTAAAATAGTTTTACATTATGAGCTGGATTTTGAGAAGAGCTTGACACATTTGTGGGCATTGAGCACTGATTTCCTCGGAAACCTGGCTGTTTCTGCCAGATGGAGCCACTGGGGGCTGGGCAGTTCTGGAAATGTGTGTCTTGTTTAGATGCCCATTTCATTGTGGGGTCAATCCTATTTTTGAACACGTGAGTGTCAGACATGAAGCTGTTTCTGGCCTTGTGTGTGTTTTTTGTTTGTTTGTTTGCTTGTTTGTTTTAAATATGAAATAAAATCCTTGATCACATAGTTTTTCAGTGCATTCAATAAAATGTTGTTTTCTTCCCCAAATGTTGAAGAATGACCCATCAAAAGTAATCTTGATATGGGTCCAAGCCTCTTCAAAACTCTGGCCAAGCATTTTGGCATGTCCCTTTAGAATTACGGTGCTCAAGTGCTGACAGTGGAGTCCTTGCTGAATGGGCTTGCAAGGGACAGCGCTGATTAATGATGCAAACACAATCCTGAAAAGAAATGTTGGAGCTGAAGGGGCTGATGTCATCCCTAGCAACAGATGGCAGACCCCCTTTCTCTTGTGCGCTCCTTGTGTTGCTCAAGTGTTCAGTGTTTGTGAATCTAGAACAATGAGGCTACCACAGGGTTAACTGCCACTTTTATCAGGGCTTTTGTGCTGCCTTACCCTTTTCGCATAGAAATGTCACTGGTTGAATTATTGATTACTTCTCTGTTTGGCCATTTGTGTCCAATGTTCTGCTATAAAAGGGGTCACAAGCAACTTCTAGGTCTTGAAGCCTGATGCTAAAAAGAACACAATGGTACATAACCATACTTCCTGCACTGTCGCAAATACAATTGAAATTTCAGTTGTTTCATGGAGATGTCTGATGTGGCTATGAGTAGTTATGGGTCAGTTGCTCCTTTCATTGTAAAGATCAGCAATTTAAAAATGCTTCTGCTAATGTCCACTAAGCTAAAATGTGGATCTTGTCATACAAAATTCCCTGCTTGTATTTACCTAGACCTATAGCTATACATACAGAGATCTGAACCAAATTTCCGTGGTGAACCCTGTTTCTGTCAAAAGCGACCCATTCCTTGCTTTCCCAATGATTCGGGAGCATTGATTCAGTTGTTTGGCATTTTGTTTGACATTTTCATCAACCCAGAAGATTACACTCAATGATATTAGGCCAGCAAATAATACTGGCAAGAGGTCAAGAACTTGCTGTGTGATATGCAGTCCTGATTATTAGAGGTTCTTGTTTCCCTAACAAAGGAATGCAGAAGGTTGCATTTATTCACTAAATAGTTGAACCAAAAAACAGACCTGAAAAAGACATAAACAGAGTCTCTACATAGGTCAGTTCAGTAATGCTCATGAACCGCTAATCAGAAAGATTAAGATTAAGCTACAGTCTCAGAAAAAGAGAGGTGTAAGCTTGATCTTGATAACTTAAAATATTGCTCTACGAGGAAGCCATCCAGAGTGACACTTGGAAGCATAGCTTGAAGATGATGAAGAAATCTCATTGCAGACCTAGTGGAAAATAGAGGAATGAGATTATTGCCAGTACCTGGGGGGAAATGGCAAAAGTAACTGTCCCTAAATTAAGGCTAGTTTTGGAGGAAATAGGCAAAGAACAGTGCAACTTCAGACCAAGAAAAGGGATTAAAGATGTTTGTTTCTTCATCAACTTCATGAAGGCATTTCATTTTGTTTGGAGGCAGTAGCCAAATCATATGGAATTCCAGATAAGTTAATTGCAATTATAAAAGCTATGTATGAAGATTCATGGAGAGCTGTAAGAATTGATGGGAAATTAAGCAGTATGTTTAAGTCAAAAGTTCAATGTTAATCCAGTGAGGCATAATAAAATCACCAGTACTTTTCATCATATTCTTATTGTCTAGTTAAAGAATGTTAAATAGGCTGGAGGAATGACATTGGAAGATCCAAAGTTAGACTCATTAACTTATTCAGATGACATTGCACAAACAGCAGGTGTATGTGAATTAATCATGATAATATTCTTGGGAAATTAGCTTAGAGAATTGGTGTAGTCAACTTGGATTTACAACAAATGCCAAGACAACAAAATGTTTACGTGTTGCAAGGGGACAACAGATAAAGTAAAATGCAGCAGCCATGGAAGTCATAGCTAGAAGTGAAAACTTGTTTAGGCAGCCCCTCCTCTCTGCCCCACATTGTCTCCCTCTAAGGGAACACATTCAGCACAAGCTCCTGGTCTTCAGCTTCAAGGCTCTTAAGAACATAAGAAGTGCCACACTGGGTCAGACCAGTGGTCCATCTAGCCCAGCATCCTGTCTCCGACAGTGGCCAATCACGGGAGAAGCACCCAACAGGTCACAATGGGGGATCCATTCCCTGTTGTTTCGCCCCAGCTCCTGTCATGTTCCCCGATCCTGTCTGGCATAAGAAGTGCCGTACTTCATGGCCTTGCTCCCCCATATCTCTCTGCTCTTTTATCCTGCCACACTCCTGCCCAGGAGCTTTGCTCTTCTTCTGCTCCCACCCTCGCCTGCTTGCGACCCCCTTGCTCCTCTAAACTTCTTCACCCCTTCTCCCTTGCTGCCGCTCATACCTGGAAATCAGTCCCTTGGGGGGTAGGGACCTGTCCGTAACTATTGATTGTACAGTGTCAGGTACATCACTGACGCTATATAAATAATAATAATTTACAATTGATAAATGCCTGTTATTCTTTCAAGGATGAGGTTATAAGATGTGCCTTAACTACAAAAGTGCCACAGAAACTGACAGAATTTTTGGGTGAAAATAAATGGCATGATAGTCCACATTAGCACCCACCAAGTGGGTTTTCATCTGGCCGTCTATTAGGTGTTCGCCAGATATTACCACATCGCCCCCACTCACGGTGTCATCCAAAGACACCACAAGCCCATTGTGCAGTCCACGGTGTGCTAACGCTCACCCACGTTGCCACATCTTGTTAATTAGGTTTGCCTGCAGCCTCGCCCGCATCCAGGTCCACTAGCACCATAGAGGGTGTTTTTAAAAGAGTGAGGCTTGTGGTGGGGAGGGTCCATGTCCTCTAAGTGGCGTAGGTGCAGGGCACCCATGCACGTGGAGTGAGTGAGAAGGGATTCTAATGGGCAGATCCCTGGTTGTCCATCGTGCCCACTCAGTCAGGCTCCACGCACTCCCTCCACCACAGACCGGCCATGCAGACAGTTCCTATGGGCATCTATTACCCCTCCCCACCACCCAGCAGCACCCCCTACCCTAATCCCTGCCCAACTGCCCGCCCTCTGCCATGACACACAGCCCCAGACACCATAGAAACATAAAGCCAATAACGCCTTCCCGCTGCAGATGCTGACAGTCCTGGGCTACAAATGAGATGCATATTACTGTGTGGGAAATGCAGGAATCTGCTGCCTGAGCTTTTGTTCTCCATGGCGCTGGTTCTTCTCATGCATCACAAAGTATTTTGTTGTGCATTGAGCCTACACAGTGTTGTATTTCACACGTGTCCTTTAAGAGCTCCTAAGGGAGCTCCCAGCAGGGTTGTGAGTGGGACCAGGGAGACGGATGGACTGCAGACCTGTCTGCTGGCGTGGGTGGGAGCCCCGGTTCGTACAAGTGGGGGGATTCGTGGGCTCCTGTCCCCACGCATCCTTTTGCCTTGCCTGACACAGGGTGCTCCAGATTTTTCAGGAGTGCTTGGGTCACTGGAGCCAGTGCTTGGGTCACTGGGGCATGCTTCCGCATGTGCCACCTTCACACGAGCAGTTGGACATGTGGACGCTGGGTGGCCATGCATGGAGGCGTCTCGTTTAAAACACCCAGCGTTGTGCCTAATATGGCTGCTAGAGGAAAGATGCTTTCTCAACTGACAGGAGGCTGAGAGAGGAGAGAGTGAGAGCAAGAAAGCTCTAGTGCATGGGGGGCGGGGTCACAGTCAGAGAAGGCTTCTTCCTTGGCCGTGACGACTGTTTCCATCAGAAGCAATGCTCAAGTGCTTGGGCAGCTGCAAGAGAAGTGCGGCTTCTGATGGAAAGTGGGGTCACAGTCAGAGAAGGCTTCATCCCTGATCATGACCCCACCCCACCCCACCCCTTTCCATCAGAAACAGCACGCCCATGTTCGGGCAGCAGCAAGTGGCAAGTGTTTGGCCACTTGGCTTCAAGCACATGAGCACTGCTTCTGATGGAAAGGGGGATCACAGCCTTCTTTAAGTACCCTTTTCATCAGAGCCAGGACTGGGGAGAGGGAAAGCACTTAGTGGTGCCACCGGTGGTGGCTACCATCAGCAAATGAAATGTGGGCAGGGGCCTGCTCATTTATTAGCTCTACACACTAAAAAATGTGAGTGGGGCTGCACGGACCAAATACGGAGTTCAGCAGGCTATTGTTTTGTTTAAAAACACCCATAGACAGTTAAAAACATCACCATATGGCATCAGTGTGGAAAATATATAAAATGCTAACGGCATTGCTTTCTAGTGTGGAAGCAGCTGCAATCAAAGAAACATGAGACTTCTCCAAAAGATGTCAGAGTAAGGTGGAATGACTGCATGATGACTTAGTGGGAGACAAATGTAGAATTTAGAAGAAGAGTAGGAAGTGAAACCAGAGCAATGGGATTGGCTGCAATCAAAGACGACAATGACGGGGGCACGGCAGAAGACAAAACAGATGATAGGATGGTCATGAAAATGCAAGGATAACAAAGGTCAGTCCAACCTAGAGGCTTACAAGAGACATTACCAGTTTGGGCTTAATCGAGGAATAAGTTATGGGTAGGAATGAATGGCGATTCTGTAGCATTCCCTGTGTCTGCAAACATGCCTTAGGCTAAAAGAGGCACTGAGAAGTGATTTCTAAGAAGGCACTGAAAAAAGTGATGAACTTAAGTTACTTATGTATTGATTTGAGTTTTGTGAAGCAGTGTTGCCAAAACCTGTGATTTTATTGCAAGTCCTTTGATATTTGGTGTGTGCACTTAAAATCTCATCTTCTGTAGTGAGATAAGATAACATGACAATCTCAGCTTTCATTTACAAATCAATACAAAATCTAACCATTATTAGGTGTTGGGGAAAACCTCAAAGAGATAAACCTTAAAGATGCACAAATTAGAAGATAAATTTTAAAATGACCCTTTTAATTATATTTTTAATATTGTGATTTATGGAGGAACAAGACTAATATTTAGTAACTGCATGGGCATAGGCAGTTTTGCAAGATTTTTGGCCCTTTTGGAACTGAGTATGGGGAAGGGATGATTCACTGATCCTTAAAACAAACCTCTGATACTACAAAACTTCAGGGAAGTAGTAATGAGCAGTAGTGATTCACATTGTTGACATAGTGACTATAGTTTTCACTGGGAGCTACTGCTTTTGAAATGAATTGTTCAGACTAGATTGAATCATTGCAGTCTTTAGATCTGTGGTTTCCAAGCTTTTGGTCTGCGTGGCCGCATTTTGAGACTTCAGTCTATTTCCTTGACTCCAGATGGCACCAAAACATGCATAGTATGTCCCCTATCAGTTATGATTTTGGCCCTGTGATAGAACAGATGATGGCCCCTTTAAGAGGCACTGCTCGTCACCTTAGGCCCACCCCTCTGAAGTCTTATAAAAGCAGCAGATACTCCAGCTCTGGCAGTCTGATATAGAAGACCAAGCAGGAAGGACATGAACTTCTTTGGGATGTGGGCTGTTTGGGATCTCTCCAGCATGTGGGTTTAGGATTTGAGACAGGCTGGAGTGGGCTGAGAGCCTTGGCCTGGGACTCACCACAATGGTGGTAGGTTGGGAGCCCAGGTGTTGATCACAATGCTGTTAATAAAGAACAGTTGTTTGAAGAAACTCTGTGCAGAATAATTTGGTACTTAAGGCATATTCACAGGTGATGAAAACCCACTCTAAACTGTTTCTTCCAGTGTTTTTGTTTTGTTTCTGATTGTGTGAAAAGATTAGACTGCAAGATGCCTTGGCAAATGACCCACAAGTATTTATTTACTGGTGTTTTTTTTTTAATTTTAAACTTATATCCCGCCCCTCCTGCCCAAAGGCAGCTCGGGGCGGCAAACAACACAAGATTTCACAATAAAACATTTAAAAACAAATCAACAATTTTTAAACAAATCATAAAACTCACCCTCGCCCAAACCCTATCCCCCCCTCCCCCCCCCCGCCAAAAGCCTGGCGGAACAGCCAGGTCTTACACAAACATCGAAACAACAGGAGGGTGGGAGCCAACCGAGCCTCCTCCGGGAGTGAATTCCACAGCACAGGGGCAGTCACCAAAAAAGATCTCACATCAGTGGTCAACCGTCTTGCCCGGGGAACCTCCAAAAAGGCTCCCACAGATGATCTCAGGGGTCGCACGGGTACATGGGGAGTGAGGCAATCCCACAGATAGGCAAATCCCAGGCCGTGAAGGGCTTTGAAGGTCAAAACCAGCACCTTGAACCTAGCCCGGTGCTTTATAGGCAGCAAGTGCAGAGCCTGGAGCACAGGTGTCATGTGCTCCCTGCGGCCCACCCCCGTAAGGAGACGGGCCATGGCATTCTGCACCAGCTGCAGCCTCTGGACCAGCTTCTCGAGCAGCCCCACGTAGAGCACGTTTCACTAATCCAGCCTCGAGCTGATGAAGGCATGGATGACAGTGGCGAGGTCAGAGTCAGAGATACGGCCGAAGCCGCCAGACAAGATGTAACTGCCGAAACACACTCCCCACCACGTCCACAACCTGAGATTCCAGGCTGAGCCATGAATCGAGGAGCACACCCAGAGTCCGTACCTGCGAGACCGTAGGAGGGCGACCCCCCCCCCAAGAGGAGATTCAACCACTCCCAGGCCCCCCCAGGCCCTCACCCACCAACATCACCTCCGTCTTGTCAGGATTCAGCTGCAGATGGCTCAACCTCATCCAAGCCCCCACAACTGACAAGCACTGGGAAAATAAAGAGACTGCATGGCCTGGGTTGATGTAAAAAGAGAGGTAGAGCTGAGTGTCATCAGCATTCTGATGACACTGCATGCCCTGAAACCCTCTCACAATCTCCCCTAACGGCTGCATATAGATGTTAGGTAAGTATGAGGAGGCAAACGGAGGTTTAACGATCAAGCTATCTTCCTCATGCACATTGCTTGTAATGTGAGAAGGGATGCTCCCACCTTTTAGTCCGCAAGCCTCATTGAGAGACATGCGACAGCCTTGTGGCACCTTCATAACCCAATTGTTAGCATGGCAGCACCCCAAAAAAATGAAGCCAGAGGAAAAGTGTTAACACATAACACATAAGGTGTAATTCTCTCCTGCAAGAAATTTAAAATGTGAGAGGAGACACTCTTGTGAACGCACCCTCAGACTACAAAAAATTACATGGAATGTTTGCACCCTGCTTCACGCCCATCTAGGCCTAGCACCTCTCCAGAGTTGGGATCATGACCCCATCTTCAAATTGTGTAACCACATTTGCGGTCCTGACCCACAGTATGGGAAACTCTGCTTCATTTGGACCCTGGGTTTTACTCAGTGCTCCTTGTTGAGGCATGTGATGTGTCAAGAAGACTGTTGCTATTGCTGCGTTATAATCGCAAATAGCTGACCTTCACTTAACAATGAGTTCAAAGTCACAACTTGCTCTTTATACAAATTGCTTAAGTCAGATTGAAAGTACTCTCATTTCTTATTCGCCAATCAAAACTTTCTTGGGTGAGAGCGGAATCGGAAGAGTGGAACATGAGACTGAGGCTTGTATTTCTGTCATTATGTTTCTTGTTCAAGCTTTGCTCCTCTTAGCCTAAACTAGATCATTTAAACCACTGCACAAAACCTGTTGTTACTAAGGGAGAACAAAGCAAGCAGAAAAGAACTCAATGCTTCCAGCAACATGCTCAAATCTTTATGCTTGTTCCCAGGGCTCAAGATGGCAATGCTGTGATGAAATAGCTTTGAGGAGGAAGAGCATACTGGGTAACAAGATGCAAATGAGCACACCACGCATCCCACTTTGATTCACAATCGTTGTATGTAGTGACATAAGAAGTAGCTTTTCAGATTTTGCCTAGGCTAATTATGCAACTGTGGACCTGCGAATAACTATTTGTTTATTTATTTTTACAATTTATATGCCGTACCCTCCTGCCTCAGGCATCTTGGGGTGGCTCATAATATATAAAAACATTTCAAACATTAAAATAAAGCATAATACTTTCTGTTAAAACAATGTAAAACCCCATCCCCCACTACCCTAACCCAACCCACCCACCCCATCTCCCTCGGGAAAGGCCTGACAGAACAGCCAGGTCTTACATTGTCTGCGGAAAAGCAGATTTCCAGCAGGAGGGAGATCCACAGCCGCGGCGCCGTCACGGATAATGCCCTCCTCATAGTAGAAACCCGGGGAACCCCAAGGAGGGCGCCCCGAGCCGACCACAGGGCACTCCAGGACCCGGAGGGTGAGGCGGTCCTGCAGATAGGCGGGGCCCAAGCCGTTTAGGGCTTTAAAGGTCAGCATCAACACCTTGAATTGAGCACCGGTGTTATATGCTCCCATCGGCCCATCCCTGTTAAGAGACAGGCCGCCACATTCTCCACCAGCTGCAGTTTCCGAACCAGTACCAAGGGTAGCCCCACATAGAGCGCATTGCAGTAGTCCAGTCTCGAGGTAATAAAAGCATGGATGACCGTGGCCAGATCCTAGTCTGAGACATACGGCCTAAGCCAACGCACCAGATGTAATTGCCAAAATGTTCCTTTAGCCACAGCCGTCACCTGAGCATCCAGGCAGAGCTGTGGGTCCAGGAGCACCCCCAGACTCTGGACCTGAGAAACCAAGGGGGTGTGGACCCCATCAATGATGGGGGCCACCACCACCCTGGCCTTCCCCACAACCATCACCTCCATCTTGTCAGGATTCAGTCTCAGGCGGCTCGCCCTCATCCAGTCCCCCACAGCGGACAAACACCAGATAAGCACCGAGACTGCAGGGTCTGAGTTGGAGGAAAATTAAAGATATAGCTGGGTGTCATCAGCATATTGATGACAGCTCATTCCATACTCCCTAACAACCTCTCCCAAAGGCTGTATGTACACGTTGAACAGAAGAGGGGATAGGATGGAACCCTGCAGTACTCCACACGTGAGGCCCCGGGCGGAAGATGAAAACTCCCCCAGCACCACACACCGGGTTCTCCCGGCTAGGAATGAGCAGAACCATTCAAGAACAGTCCCGCCAATCCCCGCCCGGTCCCACAACCGAGTCACCAACAACTCATGATCAATGGTATCAAATGCAGCCGAGAGATCTAACAAGATCAACAGGGTCGAATGACCCCGGTCTAACTCACGGGAGAGGTCATCGGCCAAGGCCACAAGCGCAGTCTCCGTGCCATAGCACCACATCTAGTGGTGCTACTCAGCTTCTAATAACAATGGGTAAAAATGGACGTGCGGCCGGCAGGAATGCTCCACGGGCTGCCTGGGGACAGAAAATCCCAGGCAACACAGCCTGGGTCAGGTTGGGGCACCGACCTGAAGTGACCACGGCTGGGGAGCCACCCCACCGGCCACACAGCCAGGGTACAGCCGGAAGCACCTGGAAACACAACAAACATCCGGGTGGCCAGTCCCACCTGCACTGCGTTCCCAGCGCCCCATCATGGACAATGAGGTACAGCCATGGCTGCCAGTCATGGCAGCGCTTGGCCTGGGAAAGGCACAGCCACACAGGTGTGCTCACCCGCTCTGGCCTGGTCAGGCAGGCCTTAGGTCAGGCTGTGACCTTGAAGGTTGTCCAGAGGTCACAGCCTGGGGCAATCCCGGGCCAGCATCTGCTGGTGCGTGTTTACTTGTGCCAGGGTCTGCTCCATTTGGGCCAAAGTGGGGTGCTGTGTAGCTTTTAATTTAATTTTAAATTAATTAAAATTTCTGTGCACCTGTCCCAAAGGCTCAGGGCGACTTACAAATCATTAAAACATTAAAATACAAAAAGATCTAAAACCCTCCCACAAACCCACCCAAAACCACCACTCCATTCCTGAACCCCCAAACCACCCCACCCCCAAATTTATCCCTGTTCACCAAATGCCGTTTCAGATTAAAAAGTCTTACACCACCTCCAGAAGGTGCTCAGGCTTGGGCTCAGATGAACCTCCGTGGGAAGGGAATTCCAGAGCATCGGGGCAGCAACCAAGAATGCCTCCCTGCGAGCCCTTGTCGTAAGAACAAGACTGACGGACGGTACCCGCAGGGAGCTGCACCCGACCGATTGCAGGGACCACAGCGGGCCATGGAAGGACAGGCGGTCTTTCAGATATGTGGGGCCTACTACAGTCAGGATTCCCCCCCCACACACACACACACACACTGATTTTCAATCTAAATCTCTCTTTCTGCAGCTTGTACCCATTAAATCTTGCCCTGTTCTTCATAGCAAGTGAAAACAATTGTTCTCCTTCTTTATGACAACCTTTCAAATATTTGTAGACTATTATCCATCCTTAGTCTTAAACTAAACTTTCCCCAATCCTTCAACTTCTCCTCATAGGCTGCTGCCTATCCAGTTATCTCCCCTTTCGTATTCATGCATTTGGGGTTTTTTCCTGGCACTGCCCTATATGTATAACTTTACATTTGTCCTTATCCTATCCTCCAGAGTGTTTGCAGTCCTTCCCAACTTTGTCACCACAAAATCCATGGCTATTCTCTCTCTCTATTTCTTTATCCATGTTATTAATCAAAATGTTGAATAGCACTGGTCCCAGCACTGACCCCTGTGGAACTGTGTCATCTCCCCCCCCCCCCCCCCCGTAAGAGTGCCATGTGAATGAGCCCGTAAAGACTCCATTCTTCAGGCCTGCATTCTGCATCTAGATCAGGGAAGGTCAGACAATCAAGAAAGCATTTTGATTAGAGATGAAGATATGTTGTTGTGCCCGACGTCAATAGCAGACAGTTTACAAATGCTGCCTTTACATGATTCTTTGACATATTCCAGATAAACCTTGGCTTTGTTGTGGTGAGACAATTGCTTGTTGGACAGGATCAATCCCTTTATTCCGAGTGCGCTCGGGGAGAGCAGTGGTGGGGAGCTTTCCCCATTGTCAACTAGAATGTTTGTTCATAATGAATGTGGAAAAATGTAAAAATCACTCCTCTTTTAAGAAGTGACAAGAGTGTCTAGATTATGAAGCAGGGAGGACAGCTGTGCCTGTTAGGGAGTGAGTTCCTCACTCCTCCCCCACCATTGAAAAAAGAAAATTCCAAAACTTGCCATGCTGTGACCTATGCGTATGTTTGACAAAAGCAAAGATTGGGAACTCGTTTCTCCCGCCCTTTGCTTTTCTTCTTCCATCAGAATATGGCAGAGACTAAGATCAAACAATGAGCTGTAATGCATTAAAACCCAGAATATAAAGTGGTACATGTCCTGTTTGCACCCCCCTTTTGCCTCCAAGTGCCACCTCTCCCCCCTCCTCGCCCCATAGCGTTACACAAGTTTGCTTTCTAAGCTAATTAGCATAAATTAGAATTGTAGGCTACCTAGGCTCACGCAGTATTAGCAGGCCTTTGTGAATGGAAAAATTAAAGAAAATTGTATAATGATCATGTGTATTGGATACTAAACTAGCCAGCAGTTATATATATTTATAGCTACTTCTGCAACTGCTAATTACATGGTAATTTCAACCAGAATAGAGTGCTGTAATTTTCACTGAAAATGAGAGAGTGAGAGAGGGAGCTGTTAAAATCCGCTCTAAGGCGCCATATTAACAATTAGTTGTTAGGAGACATTGAGTTTTGTCTAAAGGGAGAACAAAAAGGACACAAATTTTGTTTTATTCTAATTTATTTATTCATTTATCTTTAAATGAGGATATTATGAAACCTTTAAGCTACAGAGCAGAAACCACTGCTGGTGGAAAGAGGAGCTGCTAGGAAAGGATTTGTTGAATGACACTCTCTGTAGTTCCGGCATTCCATGCACTGTGGCTTAATCACACAATATCCTTCCTCCTTGTGTTCCTTAATCTGTTTGTTTTTATCTGGTAGCATTATATTCACACCCCTGCTTATATGTAAGCGATCTGAGTAGTAAACTGAAGTTGGGTGAATATTGTGCTCCAAAAATTAAAACCTATTCGGTACCAATTTTACAATATGCAGATGATAATGTTCTCCTGTCGCAAACTAGGAAGGGCCTAAAATCTTTATTGGAAGCCTGTGGGGCTTATTGCCAGCAGAACGGTCTGGAGATAAATTTTGATAAAACGAAAATAATGGTTGTAGGGAAAAGATCAGGGAAAGGTTCTTGGGTGGTACAGAAGGAAAAGGTAGAGGAGGTGAGTTCTTTCTCTTATTTGGGGATAGTGTTCAATAGAAATGGCTCTTGGAAAAATCACGGATTACACATAGCAGGAAGGGCAAGATCTTCCTCTAAAGCTATCCTAGCCATTGCCAAACAGTCCAAGACAGTT
>QEPC01007499.1:8079340-8147636 GCA_003113815.1 Sphenodon punctatus | reverse complement strand
TGTCTCTCAGATTGTAAGCCCTAGGGGCAGGGACCGTGTCTATTTTATTACTTTGTAAAGTGCCAGGTACACTGCTGGCGCTATATAAATGTTTGTTAATAATAATAATAATAATAATA
The DNA here is from genome assembly GCA_003113815.1 of Sphenodon punctatus. NCBI lineage: Eukaryota > Metazoa > Chordata > Lepidosauria > Sphenodontia > Sphenodontidae > Sphenodon > Sphenodon punctatus. The sequence goes on along the minus strand of QEPC01007499.1, from coordinate 8,147,517 downwards.
AAAATAATAGTAAAATGGAAAAAATAGCACAGAGGTTCCTAAACTAATGTTGAATGATGACACTTAACCCAGTTCCAATTCCAGTCGGACTGAACAAAATAAACTGAAGGCTATTTTACATGTGCACAAAGTGGCCACCACAATTCTGCACTTGGACAAAACGGCAATGGCCATGCTTTACGTGTGCAAATTACCTCTGCCGTCCAACAAGAATATGGTGAGGTGTTCAGACAGTCTGGTGATGGTGCCCGATGTAGTTAGATATATGAGGGTTGGCATTTTATCTTTTTTAAAAAAAAGTAAAACTGCAGATCTGTATAAAAACAGTAATTCTTTCTGCACCCTTGTGTTCCTCTGTCTTCTGAAAATGTAAGCTTTGTACAAGGTGTTTTTGTTTGCTTTTTTATTTGTTTTTAAAATAAATAAAAGACTGAGGACAACGGGCCCGCCACTCTAATGGACACTTATAAGTATTTAATAATAAAGATATGATTAATTCTTGGCTACCCCAATAGCCATGTCCTGGCCACCTGTCTCCAGGACAATGGTATTCCAAAACATTCCTCAGGAGACAGATTATCTTCCAGTAGGTCAATGATTCCCAATCTCTTCTCCTGTGTGATATGATGTCTGCCCAAGTCCTAGCGGAATCAGCCTTACCAACTCATAAATTCAAAGGTTCCATGACCAGGTGCTGTTTATTTACAGTTCCTTGACCAACAACCACTACAGTGCCCCACTCACAGTCCTGATCTGAATTCTTTCATAAGACTCTCCACCTCAGCCTTCAACCAGGTCAGCAGCTTTGCTAGCTCTTAGACTGCAGCCTGGTTCCCTTGAGTGCCTTCTGTCTGCAGTAGCTCACACCGGTCTGATCAGAGGCCAGAGCCTACTACTTCTTATAGCGGAAGGTAACAAGGAGGCATTCTTAAATGGCTCACACCCTGGTCTTTGACACCCCACACATAACTAAATTGTGTGACCCAAGTCAGCAGTAAAGACGTGCAAATAATAGAAAATGTCCGCTCATGGCCCTATCCACAGATGGCATGACTCCACTTGGGAACTTCACCCACAGTTTGGGAACCTCTGCCAGAGTGCGGAGGGGAGCACAGTAGGCTGCTTAGCTTGTTCCTCTCAAGAGATTAGAATGGGCACAGACCCCCACCCATTGGGGACAAACGCAAAATTATTTATCTCTTTTGCTTGTACTGTCCTCAAAAACACCCCTTCTGTCTCCCTCACATGTGTACATGCACACAAACACACCCACACATTCAAAATGAATTTTTGCTATTTCTCTTCTGAGCATGAAAGGAAGAGCAAAAGGCATATCCCTGTTGTTCCATGCACAGCACTCTGATAGCACATTGATGGAAGTTTTGTGAGTTCCTGAATAGATATATGGAGACAAAATAGTTCAGATGATACCTTTTATAGGACCAACTTCTGTTGGACAGGGTATGCAAGCTTTCAAGCCACACTGGTCTCTTCATCAGGCAATAGGGAAGTCAGAACTAAAATTGAGCAGCACACACACACACACACACACACTGACTATATTCAAGAGGACATCAGTGGGGGAATATGCAGCATAGGGTGTTTTCAGACGTGCCGGTGGCACGGTTTAACCTGCTTTAGCGTGGTTTAAACCGGGTGTCACCGTCACGTCAAAAGGTGCCCACCAGATGTTTCCCTGGATCCCGACCGTGGTGGGAGCTAGCCCAGGCTGTGACTCGAGGAAATTTCCAAGTCACAGCCCAGGCTAGCCACCACCAGGGTTGGGATCCGGCCTCTGGACCCGGAGTAAAGCAGGCCTTCACATCTGAAAGCTTGCTTTACTTGAACCTGGTCTGGAGTGGTGGGGGGTGGAGGGGTACCATGGCAGCTTCTATTGGCCGCCACGGTTTCCCATTAGCCGGGGGATGGGCTGCTGCATGCAGCATGGAGACAGGTGGACACACATCCGTGCATCTACCTGCTTGGGCCACCATCATGGTTGTTTGGTAGCCAGCCCAGACCCTGACCGGAGTGACAGCACCCACGTCCACCCAGGAAAGTCCATGTTGGTGATAGGCACTGTCACTTCTGAAAGCACCCATTGTTGAGTTATTTTTGCCAGTACTGTTTCTAAAGTACCAATTCCATGATTCTAGACAGTATGTCAGAATTATCCTTTGGTTTTATACTGAGTTTTCTGGGATTGAAAACCAACATGAGGACGTAATGCTTGGTTCTTGGTGGGATGTGTATTGTGTAGCGCGTGGGCAACCTAGCCTCTACCCCTGCTGATAGGCTTCTCTCTCCATTTGTTGAGCATGATTTTCTGACATCTCATTTGCGTGAGCAGTGTCTAATATTTTAGTGACAGTCATCTGAGGTTCTTGGAGAATTTATCTCCTCTGTTTGTCTGAACATCCTTGTACTATCTATCTACCATCATATCTAATTATTGACATACATAATTTCACAAATTCCCAAGACTTCACAAGGTGCCATAGTTGAGTATGGTATTCATCCATGTTTTCCCCTTCCCACTGCATGCTTGCCAGAATGTATACTGCTCAAAGAATGTATTCTTACATGGAGTACTTTCTGAGTGCTGTTTTTGCTTTTTCATAGTAATCATTGTCTCCAGTATTAGATAGTGTTTAGAAAATAATACACTTAACTTCTTTTGAAGTGCAAAAGCATAACATGTTTGGTGGTAGCGTCATCTTCCTACAGCATAAGAAACAATTGAGCCAGTGTCCCCATCTGAGTCCTAATGCTGAATGAGATTCATGGATGGGTAATTCTGGAAAATATGGGTACACGTTCTAGGTAGGTCCACTGCATAGGTAAATATACTGTAATTTTTTGGTGGGTCAGTGTGCAAATACATTGCCCTGTTCTGTTTGCTTAACTGGGGTTTACCATCAAAGAAGCAGATGCGGAGATGGAGAAATACAATCTTGGTAGCCAGATCTCATACACGCTGGCCACATCCAGCACCCAGTGACACATTTCAAATTCATAATTTTATTCAAAGATTAGCAGCACAGTCCTGAACCCACTGAAATTGTATCACTCGCTGACTCATGAGTACTGAGGATCACTCTACACCTTGAATTTCAAACTTCCTAATATGTTTTTTCAAGATTTAAAACAATATAATGACTACTAGAAAAGATATAAAATAGTGCTGTCATTGACCTCTTCCTTCAGAATGGGTTTGTTCTCTCAGTTTGCCTTGTAGTATCTGTATCATACCAAAAGCTGAAGTAATCCGAAGTCTCTCTGAGCAGCATATATTAGTATCAGATGTGAAATGTCTCCATTGTCATTTGAAGTGCTTTAGTGATAGACCGGTTTTAACAGCTATTCATGGATCTTTTGATAATTCCGCACATGCAGAATTGCAGGTGTTGGGAGTTGCAATTACATAGTGATGCCTGATTTATATACTGTTTTAATATTCATAGCAAGACTGTGGTTGCATTAGAGGAATAAGGGTTTGAGTTGTTCCCATTTTAGTATCCTTTGGGGACAACAGAATATACACTTAGCTTTTGCTGGCAGCTTAGTAGTCACTGGATGTCTAATATATTTTTAAAAGAACATTTATGCTTTCAAAAATGAGAGGTAAATAAAATCCATGGTGTAACAGACCAAAAGCTGGTTATTATTGTCCCACCCATTCTCCATTAGCCACAGGCATCACAATCTCGAATGTGGAATATAAGTATCCATGGATTATGCAATAATCCTGCATCATGTTATGACTTTGAGAAACCAGAACAGCAGTCGTTATGGCCGTTTTTCCACTGATGCCCCCCACTGGGTGTGCGGGCGGGCGGGTGTGTGGGGTGGTGGTGGTGGTGTGTCGGTGTGTACGCCGTGGCAGTGGGTGGGAGGATTGGTGTCTGCCTGTGGAAACGGCATGGGTGGTGGGTGGAGGTGAGTGTGCTCTCCCAGCACACACCCATCTCCACCCATCATTCACCCACGGAGCCATCCAACAAAACGGAGGAGGCTCCATGGGTGTAGATTGGTGGAGGTGGTGGGTGGAGATGGGTGTACGCCCGTGGGAAAGGGAGCACACCCACATCCACCCATCCCCCCCAACCAGCGGTGCCATGTGAAAATGGCCGATCTCAGCACCGAATAATATGTGACATTTGTGTAGCTTGTGTCTTCTTCACAGCTCTCAAACTGGACCAAAGCCAACAAAGACCACAACAAAGACAGGCATCTACGAATCCTGCAGTAGAAAGCACTGTTGGACTAATGTATGCACAAATTTTCTTTGCACTAAATTTGGTTCTCTTCACACCCACGAACACCTCATTCTCCAGAAATAGAGAGTAATAGGACCAATAGAAAGAGGTTGGACAGCTGTCTGTTCTGTTACTGCATGTCCCTTTTCCACACATGTACACTGGGTCTCCCTGAGGAGTGGATCCCAATGTCCAGGTATGTGCTTCAAAAATGGTCAATTTAGGGAATTTGGCTCACTTTTCAATTAGGGATCTTTAATGCAACTCCTTGAACCTCGCTCTCCCAGAGAGACAAGACAGACAAAGTTTTAATACAGAAAAATGCTATTTATTGCAGGGATGCATACAGCATCTGAACAGGTGATTATGGGGTTAATACAATGGAGGAGCGAGATGCAGATCCCTGCCGGCTGCTGAGAGCAGGCTCTGCCGGGCATAGAACCCGGGGGTTTGGGGCGGAAAGGATAGAACTGGAGAGGAGGTAGGGGCTGGGGAAACCTGTAGCGGGGCTAGTAGGGACTAAGGGGAAACCACGGTAATGAAAGCTGCAGGGCTCGCCGTGACCCGTAAGGCCGCCGGGGTGAGAGACGAGTGGAGGGAGGCGTATGGGAGAGGCACTGCCAAACTCTGCTGGCAAAAGAACTACGTGGACCCCCAGTAACGTGCTCAGGGCCACTGTTGCCCTGCAGCTGCCATGCAACATTGTTCTTGGCACCAGAGGGCCAGTGGGACCGATCAAGAAAGTCCTGCTGACTCAGCAACAGTGCTGTCAAGAACAGAAGCAGGGAGATTCCCTGAGGAAGAGTGAGGATTCCTTCTTCAAGGGTAGAGGGAAGTTTAAGCAGTAACGGAGGAAGGCTGTTGGCAGTTGGAGCAGCCTAGCAGCTAGAAGAGTAGGGAGACTAGGAAGTGAACAGGAGAGAGAGAGAGAGAGATGGGTGGACTGGTTACCTTTCCTGCCCTGTTGCAGAGGGGACAGGGACACCCCAAAGATCCAGCGTAGAGGTCAAGGGTAGAAGCGGGGCAGACAGACGCAAGGAGGGGCGCCTAACTGGGAGGGTTTCTAGAGCAGTGTAACACAGTGTCCGTGTAACCCCACTCCAGAAACAAGACTCACTCAACAAAGGGAGTCTGGGCCAGTTATAGGGATATTGGACAAAGGCAAAACAAAGTCTAATTGGGTGTTTGGATAGAGCTTCTTGGGTGTGTTAAAAGGAAGCAAAGCGGGAGATTGCTCAGATATGCAAGGGGCACTGGGTAGAGGAATTAGGAATTAGATGGTAGGGTGGCAGGTACTGGGAGGAGGGCATGGCCTCCAGGGACAAATTCTGTCATGACCTGGGTTTCTATGGGCACTTTAAAGTGGGGTTGATAGCCGATTCAGATTCCAGGACCGTATTTGGCTTCAAGAACAGAACTTAGGCCGTTTTTAGATGAGCACGGCAGCGCCCGCGCTTGTTTTTCAAAAGACCCGGCAGTCCGTTCTACACGTGACGTCGCTGCCGAATACGCACATGCGCGGGCAATGCGCATCCATTTCTGGCCGCGTATGACCTGCCTCGATCGCCGGTCCGGTCAATTCGCGGCCGGAAATGGATGCGCATCGCCCACGCATGCGCGTATTCGGTGGCAGCATCATGTGTAGAACGAACTGCCGGGTCTTTAGAAAAACAAGCGTGGGCGCCACCGCGCTCGTCTAAAAACGGCCTTAGTTGGGCATTTCCTGCTTCCCAGGCTTTCTCTAAGGTCAGGGAGGCTGCATGCCCTGCCCGCCTGTGTGGAAGGGAAGAAGTTGGATGGAATTTTAGGGCAGGCTAGCAAGATCACAATCAGGGCATTTTGCTAGACAGGCGGGGCCCATGCTTCAGGTGGTTATGCAAGTAGAGATAGCTTGGCGTCTTAACTGCTCCTTAATCTACCTGCCAGCTAGTCCTGATTATGGGCGCCCCTGTCGGCTTCTCTTTGATAGTTTCCTTTATTTGGGGGGTGGGGGGGTGTTGCTTGTGTCAGGTGCTTCCTAACAGTTGAGGATGTTGTAGTTGTAGTCATTCCACATCCAAACGGGGTCAGACTCGATGACCCTCAACAGCCCTTGTAAATCTGTGACTACCTGGAAGCAATGGAGGTTTGTCCATAGGGGGCACAGCAGCACCAGCAAACCCCACCCTGTGCATGAGCTGCTCGGGCAGACTTTCACCAACCCCTTTCTCTCTTTCTATGTTACATGCCTGAGGAAGGAAGGGCCCTGTGTGGCCCAAAAGCTTGCTTATTTTCACCACCAACCGTTGGTCCAATAATAGAGATCCTTTGAATCACTCTGTCTCTCTTTCTGCAGGCACACGGCCTGAGAACTCCTTTGGGAGCTCACTGGCAGTGCTTGGTCGTCTTCTGTGTTTGTAATTGGTGCATAAAGGTGGCATTGGTGCAGGGGGTCTTTTGTTTTATTTTCTTGCTTCCTCTGGAATTGCACCTCTGCTGGGAGTGAGGAGAATCAATCCCTTCTCACTCCCCATTCTGCTCACTGTATAGCCCTGCAAGGCTAGGGGCATGTGGTCTGCCTCAGCTCAGTTGTGGATGTGTGCTGCAGTCCTTTATTTTGTATTAGGGACCTGCAACCATGGGCTGTCTCTGCAGTAACTTCTGTCAACACCAAAGGTTGAACCAAATGTCTCAAAGGCCCAGCCATGTTCTATACTTTTCATTCACTATCTGCACCCTGCCACACCCCTTCTCCCATGCTGGCCCCTATGCCTGGAACTCCCTCCCTGAACACACACACTAATCCCCCCCCCTCTTTAAATCTGTCATATAAAACCTACCTCTTCCATCAGGCTTTCCCTAACTCTTCACCCCATAGGCTGCTCACTGATTCTCCTTCTAGTACAAAAGATGTTGTTGTTGTTATTATTATGATTGATGATGAATTATTATTAATCCTGCCCTTCCCACCAAAGGTGGCTCAGAGCTGTGTACAGTATTAAAATATAAAATACAAATATAAAACAACCAAAAGTACAAAAGCATAAAATACCCTACACCATCCCCCCAACCCCTTTCCACCCCAACTCCCCAACCTCCTAACTCACCCCTAACCCCCACTGCCAAATGCCCTTGTGAATAAGATAGTTTTGCACTGACTCCTAAAGGTGCTCAAGCCTGGATATAAACAAACCTCCTGGGGGAGGGTGCTCCATAGAGCCGCAGGGCGGTGGCTGAGAAGACCCTCGTCATGGAGACCAAGTTAAAAACTGGTACCTCTGGATAGGCACCCCCCAGCTGACCACAAAGGCCATGGTGAGACATGGTAGGCCAGTTGATCTTTCAGATAAGTGGATCCCAAGCCGTTTAGGGCTTTAAAGGTCAAAAACAGCACCTTGAATTGTGCCTGGAAGAGAATAGGCAGCCAGTGTAGACTCCAGAACACCGGTGTCATGTGCTCATGGCGACATGCCCCCGTAAGGAGCTGAGCTGCTGCATTCTGCACCAGCTGCAGTTTCTGAACAGTCTTCAAGCCCCATGTAGAGTGCATTGCAGTGGTTTATTTATTTATTTATTTATTTGACTTATTTCCCCCCCCACATATTGTAACTTTAAATTGTTTTAATTTAAAAAAATATTTTTATTGAATGTTGTTCACTGCCCCAGGCTACCCTGAGGGCAGGAGGGGCGGGATATAAATTTTAAATAAATAAAATATCCCGCTCCCTCCAACACTACGGCAGCTCGGGCAGCTTATAAAATATTTAAAACGATGTATAAAAACAATACATAAAAGGGATTATTAAAACAATACCAACAGCAAAGAGGTAAAACCACTGGTAAAAAACCCACCCTTATTCCCTCCCTCCCCCAAAGGCCCGGACAAACAGCCAGGTCTTGCAGACCTGATGAAAGGCCAACAAGCCAGGAGCCAGGTGAGCTTCCTCTGGGAGGGAGTTCCACAGCCATGGTGCGGCTACTGAGAATGCTCTCTCCATTGTGGCCCCCCGGTTCTCCCAGGGGGATCTCCAAGAAGGTGCCCCCGGTAGACTGCAGAGGTCGCTCCGTGGCCTGGGAAGTGAGGTGGTCTTTCAGATAGGAGGGGCCCAGACAGTGTAGGGCTTTAAAGGTCAAAACCAGTACCTTGAATAGGGCCCTGTCAGGAGATGGGCCACCGCATTCTGCACCAGCTGCAGCTTCTGAGTCATCACCAAGGGCAGCCCCACGTAGAGCACGTTGCAGTAATCCAGCCTTGAGGTGATGGTGATGAATGCGCGTTGCAGGTGGCTCCCTATGCCACCGCTGTCACCTGACAATCCAGGCGGAGGTCAGGGTCTAACAGAACCCCCAAACTCCACACCTATGGGGCCAGCAGAGGGCGGATCCCCTCCACAAGGGGAGCCATCACCTCCGCTGCCCTACCCACCAACATCACCTCAGTCTTATCAGGATTCAGCTTCATTCTGCTCAGCCTCATCCAGTCACTCACTTCTAGCAAGCACCGGGAAAGCACTGGGACTGCAGGTTTGTTGAAAAAGAAAGGTAAAGCTGGGTAACATCAGCATACTGGTGACAACGCACACCAAACCATCTCATGACCTCATCTAGGGGTTGCATATAGATGTTAAATGAAAGTGGAGACAGAATCAAACCTTGTGGTACGCCACAAGTGAGATACCAGGGGCCAGATGTTCCTTCCCCCAGCACCACCCACTGGTTTCTCCCTGAGAGGAATGAACGGAACCATCCAGAGACAGCCACCACCCACCACCCAGGTCCACAACTGTCTCAAACGCAACCCATGATCCACCGTATCAAACGCTGCCAAGATATCTAAAGGACCAGAAGTGTTGAATGTCCTAAATCCATCTCTTGGTAGAAGTCATCTACCAAGGCCACCAATGCAGTTTCGGTGCCATATCCTGGACGAAAACCTGATTGAAAAGGATCCAAAAAACCGATGCTACCCAGATGGCCCTGGAGCTGCTGTGCCACCACCCATTCAATAACCTTCCCTAAAAATGGAAGGTTAGAGACAGGTCGGTAACTGGCGAGGGAATCAATATCCAATGATGTTTTTTTGAGCAGGGACCGCACCACCACCTCCTTGAGGCAGTCCGGCACCCTGCCCTCCTGAAGGGAGGCATTGATCACTCCCGCCAGCACCGGTCCCAAAGTCTCCCGGGAGGCTTTCACCAACCAGGATGGGCATGGATCTACTTCACAAAAGGTAGCCCTAACAGACCCCAGAACCCCCTCAGCACTGTCCAGCATTACTTCCTGAAACTGATCCCAAAAATATGGACCAGACGGGGCATCCACAACCCTCGGCTCTCCTTCTGCATCAGTCCCGGCCCCAAAATCATGCTGGATTCGAGCGATCTTATCTGCGAAGTAGTTTACAAACTCCTCACAGCGGGTTTGGGAAACCTCCCTCTCCAGGCAGAGGGAGGCCAGACTGACCAGCCCCCTCACCATCCAGAAAAGCTCCACTGGACGCAACTTCTCAGCGGCTATGAGCCCTCATAGCCTTCTTGTCATCCTTCTTGAATTCCTTCTTTGTCATCCTCACATCCACAGCATAGGACTGCAATTGGATCCGATGCTTCAGCTGATCAAATTCAGCATGAGAGCGGCGCCAGCGGCGTTCTAACCGCCACCCTTTCCACTTCAAACACCGCAGGTCCTCAGTAAACCAAGAAGCTCTACGGTGATGAAGTGGCAGGAGCGGATGCCTGGGAGCCATCCGATCAATGACCCGACCCAGAAAGATGTTTCAGGCTTCAACAAGATCATCAACCGGGCGGCCTTCAAAGTCTAAGGATACTTCCCCCAGGGCTTCCTGGAACCGCCACAGTTCCATCAGCCTTCGGGGGTGGACCAATTTAATAGGTCCCACTTCTTTCCGGGGGCTGCCATGCGCTAGGAACCTGGTCTGCAGGAGGTAATGATCCATCCATGACAAGGGCATAGAACCTACTTCCCCCACTACCTTTGAAATATGAAGGCATGGATTATGGCATGGATTATGGTCTAGCCTCGAAATATGAAAGCATGGATTATGGTTGCCAGATCCGAATCAGAAAGAAAAGTCTGCAGCCTTCTCACCAGATGGAGTTGGTGAAAAGCACTCCTGGCTACTGCCACCACCTGGGATTCCAGGCGCAGCGACAGATCCAGGAGCACTCCAATGCTGTAAACCTGAGTGACCATGGTGGTGGTGGACCTCATCAATAATGGAGGGTCCCAATCCCCCCTCCCCCAATTCACAAGGCCGGCCAACCATCATCACCACAGTTTTGTGAGGATTCAACCTCAGTCGACTCACCCTCATCCAGTTCTCAACAGCAACCAGGCAGCGGGTAAGCACCAAGACTTCAGGACCTGAGTCAAAAGGAGAGGTAGAGCTACATGTCATCAGCATACTGATAGCACCTCACTCCAAACCTCGGAATGATCTCACTCAGCGGCTTTATATACACGTTGAACAAGAGGAGGGGCAAGATGGAACCCTGGAGGACCCCACAGGGGAGATCATGGAGTGGCGACGAGCAATCCCCCGTCACCACCTGCTGAGACTTCCCCAACAGGAAAGAGCAAAAGGACTGAAGAGCAGTCCGGCGCACCCCTACCAGTTTCCACAGTTGAGTCAACAACACCCCGTGATCAACAGTGTCAAATGCTGCTGATAGAGCTAATAGTATGAACAGGGTGAAATTCCCTCTGTTGCTCTCCAGGCGTACATCATTGACCAATGCAACAAGCGCAGTCTCCGTGCCATGCCTACAAAGCCAGACTGAAAGGGGTCCAGGAGTCCAGATGAACCTGGAGCTGATGTGCCACCACCCATTCAGTAACCTTCCCTAAAAAGGGAAGTTTAGAGAGAGGTCGATAACTGGCAGGGGAGCCAGCATCTAAGGATGGTTTCTGGACAATCACCATCTTAAGGAGTCCGACATCCTGCCTTCCCGAAAGGAGACATTGACAACCCCAGCCAGCGACAGCCCTAATGTCTCCCGGCTGGCTCTCACCAACCAGGATGGGTATGAATCTAATTCACAACTGGTGACCCACATAGCCCCAAGCACATTTTATTATTTATTTAGTTATTTGCATTTATATCCTGAAGACTCAGGGCGGTGTACAAAAAAATGCATAAAATAAAATATAAAAACATTTGAAATACACCCCCCTCCCAAATCCATCCACCTTTGAGGGTGGATGGGAAGGATGGGAGTTTTAATTTTCTTATTTTTTTTTTACGCTTCCCTTTTATGTATTTTATATAGTTTATGTATATTTTAAAATATTTTAATTTGTTTAAGCTGTCGCGAACTACCTAGGCAGGAGAGGCGGGATATAAATGTTGAAAATAAATAAATAAATAAATCCCAACCCACCCCCAAACAACCTCCCACCTAATCCCCCTCCGTATCCTCTATCCTATCCTACCCCTTAGCATTAACCACCCCCCGCCCCCAATTCAGTCCCTGCTGCCAAAAGCCCAGTGGAACAAAATGGTCTTACATTGCCTCCGTAAGGCCACCAGGCTTGAACACAGGTGGACCTGTGGAAGCACAGGAGTTCTATAACAAAGATGCGATAGCTGAGAACGCCCTCCTCATAGTGGAGACGTGGTGAAAAACCGGAGTCTCCAGGAAGGTGCCCCCAGGCAATCGCATAGGCCGCGACGGAACACGGGGAGCCAGGCGATTCCTCAGATAGATGGGGCTTGGGCTATTTAGGGCTTAAAGGTCATCACCAGCACCTTGAATTGAGCCCAGAAGACTATCGGCAGGCAGTGCAGCGGTGAGTGATTGCATAAATAAGTCCCTTGCTTTTATATGAAATATATATTTAAAAAATCAAAACGATACAAGAGATTATCTGAAAATCAGCTTCTGTTTTCAAGGCTTCACTCTCTACAGGTCATTATTCATGTGTGAGATGTATATCTTGTAAACAAACTTTAAAAATAGATTATTTTGTTAACCATCTGGAGAATAGAAAATATACTTTAAGGAGTTTTACTGCTTATGGAAGAAAGGGAGTTAATTATGCAATTAAACGTAAATGTGACCAGTTATATGTAGGTAAAACTACTAGGTTGTTAAAAACACGTAACATGGAATACAGGAGTAATATAAAAAGCAGGATGACTACTGCACCATTAGTTAATAATTTCTTGGATACAAACCATTCCCCTACAGATTTTATCTTTTTGGGTTTGGAAGAATACTTTTTTTAGATATGGTGATTTTAATGATCGTATGTTGGTGGACCTTTAAATTAGACAGTAGACACCTGGTAGGCTAGATGAGTCTTTCTTTAAAATCATGAAAACAATAGTGCTTCTTTTTAAAATGATACTGTATTTTTTTATGTTGTCACTTTTGAGTGGATATGTATTTTTATAGTGCTTCTAATAATCACATTCTTGGTGTAACCAAGCCAAACACGTGCACCTGGGACCTTGCATCTTAGTGAATATTACACTCTTTGTCTCTCCCTCTGTTCCTCTTTCTTCGTGTCTCCCCCCCCACCCCCCATCTCTCAGATTGTAAGCCTTAGGGCAGGGACCGTGTCTATTCCATTACTTTGTAAAGCACCAGGTATATTGCTGGTGCTATATAAATGCTTGATAATAATAATAATAACATTTGCCAAGAGGATCTTGTTTTGTATGTTTTCATTATTTGGTTTGTATTGAGTCTCTCATTCTAACAATCTTGTGTGCTATTGCTGTCAATTGATATAATAATGAGCACCTGGTAGTTGTTAATAGTGTTAATTAGCATCTAAAAGAGTGGCCATGGTCAGTTTGTAAATTGACTTAATCATTGAAGGAGGAGCATGTTTGCTTTCAAGTTTTAACATTGATAAGCTCTCTTTGAAACAACATAATTATGGGGGGGGGGTTAATTGGAAATTTTGAATATAGTATGCTACATTTTTTCAACAAAATATGAGCTTTTGGATACTTTTGAAGTAGATCCTTGTGATCTTTTGATTAGTTTGTAAGTAATATGTTCTCATATATTTTGTACATTTTATTTCATCACTGTTATTGATTATATATAAGTAGTTCCGTTTTGTTATATCTTTTAGATATAATAGGGTGCGGCTACATGAGATGCCCTGGGTAGGCTACCACTTCTCGGGCAGCCTTAACCCAGTCTGGGCAGCCGGGCCATGTGATGCAGGGTGTCATCTGACTGGCTGCCGTGGGAAGTTCCCCCCATCACATGGCAGGGCAAGCAGCTGGCTGCTACGCGCTGCATCTTTGGGGAAAACTATGTAGCGGCCATATGTAAGGTGGGTTATTCACAAAGGGATAGAGAATAAAATGGAGGATATCATAATGCCTCTATACAAATCAATGGTGCGACTGCACCTGGAATATTGTGTGCAGTTCTGGTCACCCCATCTCAAAAAAGACATAGCTGAACTAGAACAGGTACAGAGAAGGGCAACGAGAATGATAAAGGGTATAGAACGGCTTACGTACAAAGAGAGGCTTCACAAGCTGGGTCTCTTCAGCTTAGAGAAGAGAAGACTGAGAGGGGACATGTTAGAGGTTTATAAAATCTTGAGTCGTATGGAACGACTAGATAGGGAACAGTTATTTAGCCTCTCAAATAGTACCATGAAACTAGCTGCTGGCATATTTAAAACAAATAAAAGGAAGTACGTTTTCACTCAACGCGTAATTAACCTATGGAATTTGTTGCCAGAGGACGTTGTCAAGGCCCATAGTATAGCTGGGTTTTAAAAAGAACTGGATAAGTTCTTGGAGAGTAGGTCCATTAACGGCTATTAACCAAGTCGCTTACGAGATGAACTTCTTACTGTCGGGAGCTGGGAGTGAACAACGGGAATGGATTGCCCATTGTGACTGTTGGTTCTTCTCCCATGCGATCGAGATTGGCCACTGTCGGAGGACAGGATGCTGGGCTTGATGGATCATTGGTCTGACTCAGTATGGCACTACTTATGTTCTTACTCTGTGGTGGGGCTTTGAGTGGCAAGCACTGTTGCCCATCTCATGCTGCCATGTCACGGCCAGGGGTGGGATTTTGGTCAGTCAGGGAACAGAGGCAGGACAGGGCTGCACCCCTACTCATGTGGTAGGTGCCTCAGCCTGCACTGGCTGGGAGATCTGACAGCGGCCAGGCTTCCCTGGCATGGGGCTACCTGACTGCCCAGCTCCCTGCGTTGGCCCCACAGTGTGGTAAGTGCAATTGCCCTCCACAAGGCTACTCAGGGATCGGGCCCCTGCAGCTCCTGTGACTGCACCCACTATTATTGATTGACTTCAGTCATCGAGATAAGTAAGATTAGCGACAATTTCATCTTGCGAGTAAGAAATATTTCTTTTTAATTGTTTTCCCTAATTTCCCTAATTTTTCTTATCTTATACTTGAAATCTAATATACCATCTCTATCTAAATCCCTCCGTGTGTCATTACTGATTGTTCATCTGCAGCACTACGTCGAGCCTTAATATTCCCTCTTACCCAGTTACAACCCTATCACATTGGCTCTCCTGTTCCTCCCCATCTCCATGCCATTCCTCTCCCTACTTCTACCCATGCCCCTTCTCATTCTCTAGTGGGAGCAGTACTGCAAACGTTTGCCCAGAGCAGTAAAATATCCATGACCAGCCTTGCCATTTTCCTACTGCCTGCATATACATACCGATTCCAAAAGCTCCATTTGAGTGCAGACTGTAGTCTATAACAGTCTTCCGAGAACATATATAAGAAAGAAATATAGTCTGGAGTGTTGTTATCGGTAGCAAATCAGAGATCCTGTCTCTCAGGGAACATGTATGGGAGAAATAAGTGTAGTGTAAAGCACTGTTTGACAGTCTCCGTTTTTTTCCAGACCATAACCTCATTTGAGAGCATTCAGGTTTTCTTGTTAACAAGCAGCATTATCTTGTTCTTTGCCCATTTCAAAGAGAGAGGTCATTTCACTCTTATTGTCACCTCAAAAAAGAATAATGCAGCAATCTTTAAAACAGTTGCATGCTCTTACAAATATAGAGATTTTCAAGAAAGTGTCATACAGTTAGGACCAGAATACATTCCCTTCCAAATTAGAGGTTTACAAGCATAATTATATAAAATGATATGCTTGTTTACATCTCTGAGTCAAATGTAAATCATTTTCTATCATTTATCTTTGGAATTCAGTATCATTATGTCAATCTCCTGATTTAATACGCTAGATGGATATGCTGTTTAAAATGCCTCTCGCTTGCTGTGAGTAATAACATAGCCCTGGTTATTGTTCTGTGCATCTACTTTTCTGTGGTGGTGAATGCTGGGGACTGTTAGGTGGGACGGGGAGGAAGGAAGGGATTCGAGGCACAGGGAACGGGTTCCTGCTCCTACTCCGGTCGTAGCGAGGCTCACGTGGAGAATAAATGCCCTCAGGAACTTGTGGGGGTTTCCTCTCGGGGATCAAGAGCGACCTAGATCATCATCGGGAGGAGAAGGCAGTTCCCTGGGGAAGATGAGGAATACAGGGTATGGGCTACATACGATCTCAGAATCTCTCAGCGAGGGAAGGTCTCATGACCAGGAACACAAGTGCTCATGTTCGAGGTCCAGGGAGAAGGAACTTGCCGTGAAGGGTTTGCAAGGACAGAAGAGTAGGGGCAGGGCACACACACTACTTCCTTGCACGCTGCGGGGGTGCAGAGATTTAGGGAAGGGGGTGTTTCAACTCACAATCACTCACAAACACTCCAGTATAAGTACCCACGCTTACAGATACACACTAGCCCTCACACTCACACTCAATCCTTCAACCACTCACACACTTATACACACCGTCACACCCATGCAATTCTCAAGATGAGCACAATTATACTAGAGTCTAAGCCCACTTTCAGACATGCCTCCCCTGTGCATATTTGGGCTGCGGGGGGGAATGTGCAGCCCGAATATGCTCAGGGATCGGCCAGTCTGAAAGCACCCCCCGCCGCAGCTTTGCCAGCAGAGACGCGCAGGAGCTCAGTTTCCTGCTCTGCATCCCAGCACGTCTCTGCCGTCAAAGCCACGTGGGGGGGGTGGCTTTAAGACCGGCCAATCCCCACGCATATTCGGGCTGAACATTCCCCCCTGCAGCCCAAATATGCACCGGGGGGGGGGAGGGGGTATGTCTGAAAGTGGCCTAAGTCAAAGCACAGGACCAGCCTCTCATACGACTACTGGCGGGAGGAAGTCTCCTGCTAGAGCTTTTATACAGCTCTTCCCCTTTTCCTCAGGTGCTCCTGGTTACTCCATCCACAGGCCCTGCCTCTCTGGGGCTCTCTAGCCCTGCGCTGCAGCTCCAGCAACCTGGGGAGCATGCAGCGCGGCGTTCCCCAGTCGCGTGGGTCCTGGCGCCGCCCTATCGGCCATGCGTTAGGACAGTGTTGCGTCTCTGGTTGC
Organism: Sphenodon punctatus; assembly: GCA_003113815.1. Classification (NCBI taxonomy): domain Eukaryota; kingdom Metazoa; phylum Chordata; class Lepidosauria; order Sphenodontia; family Sphenodontidae; genus Sphenodon; species Sphenodon punctatus. The sequence goes on along the minus strand of QEPC01007499.1, from coordinate 8,130,836 downwards.
CTAGCAACTGGAGCCGTGCTCCACTGAGCCGGACCCCTGTGCCTAGCTGGGATCACCCGTCGCCAGGCTGGGATCCTGATAGGGACTCCTGTGTGCACTCTTGAAAACCCTGAGGTACTGGATCTGCCTAGAAGTAGTGGTTTTATCCTTTGTCACTGAGGAAACAAGAATGTTGACCTTAAACAGTAGTGATACTTTGAAACTGGCATCAGATAAATGGGTTTTTTGAGATCCCCTGCGAACTTTTAGAGAAAATGAAAGTTTGTGTGTTCCCAGTTTCTAGTAGGATGGCCATACCTCCCCTTTAAAAGAGGACACTTATGAAAAATACATGGTACAGGGCTGTATTGGCTCCATGCAGCCCTGCACCATGTATTTTTCATAAGCATCTTCTTTTAAAGGGGAGGTGTGGCCACCTTAGTTTGCAGGTACCGCTACCAGCCCCCAACTCCACCAAGCCCAGTGAAAAACATAACTCTCAAGCCCTAGAGCAGGGCTGGTAACACAGAAGCCTGGGGCCATATGTGGCCTGTAACTAGTTTTAATGTGGCCCCTTTTCAGTGCCTGGTTTCTGGCTTCTAAACTCTCCTCTTGCTGAGCACACTTCCTAAGCACCCCACCCCCAACTTCTGTATGGCCTTCAGAGCATGTACTAATTTTCAAAATGGCCACTGAGTGGGAAAAGGTCCCCCATTTCTGTATTAGAGAAAGGATCATTCACCTCCCTGCTGCTGCGAGGGTGGTTCTCTTGGCAGCAAGCAGCACTTCTCTGCTCCAGCAACTTATTCCACAGCATCAGTCATATATGGAGCCCTGGCCCAGAGAAGTCCCATGGTAATTCAGGAGGGGGTCCATGCCACCATTTTGCACAGGGATCAAAGTTCCCTGGATTTGGCACTGCATCAGTGGCAAGTGACAGGGTGACTGAGCTCCTCTCTCCCCCTCCTCCTGAATCTTCAAGGAGGCAGCAAGACTGTGACTATCTCAAGGGGAGGAGGGCAAGAGGTTGGCCTCAGCTAGACGAAGGATACTATAATCGTTCAGGTTACCACAGACTTCCCTGTAGTCCAGTATCCAGTTTGGGGTATCTCCTTTTAGAAAGGACTTTGACAAATTGGGGTGGGTTCAGAGGAGGGCAGTAAAGCTGGTATATAAGGTCTGGAAAGCAAGTCCTGTGGTGAAAGGTTGAAGCAACTGATTGAGTTCTAGACTCTAGAGAAGAGAAGGTTAAGGGGAGCCATGATTGCAGTCTTCAAATATCTAAAGACCTGTCAAAAAGAATTGCCTCCGCCTCCCCCCCTTCCCGACAGGGGTGGATGGGCAGCGGAAGGCCTCTTGCCACACCCGCATAGGAGAAGGGGCAGGGCAGTTGGGGTTTTTCCCGCCATGGGGCTGCAAGTGGCCCTGGGGCAGGGATCAAGCACGGCAGTATCTACTGCAGCGGACCCGGCCGGGGCTACTAGGCGACCCCGCTGGCCGCGATTGGATGAGGTTGTTAACGTGGGCCGTGCCTAGGGGGCGGGGCCCACGTTTTAGCTAGGGACTCAGCTCTGGCCCCACTTGTGATACGGAGCCTCAACGAGTGGCACCCACCCTCCCTTCCCCGCACTGTAGGTTTATTACGGTCATCAATTTCGGGGCCAGGAAGGAATTTTTTCATGAACCCTAATCTGGCCTCAATATCTGGGTTCTCGTTTTTCGCCTTCCTTGCAGTGCTGGGCATTTGGCTAATTGCTTGCCCCTTAGAACTTTGGGGTGTTGTTGTGCTGTTGTCAGTCATTGTCGCACTCTGGCAGGGGTCCAGTACTATCTGTTAGATTAGGGTAGACATGTTATAAGCAAGAGTCATCTCCTTAAGAGATGGGGAAGCCCACCCACTGGAAAGCAGGGTACGGCAAGCGGCGGGGCAGCCTCCCTGGGAGGGGCGTCGAGCGAGGGCAGTAGGGACAAGTATGGTCCCCCATCGGTAGGCGCCCTCAACCTTACTCAAGTTCGGAAGGAGTTGGCCCCCCTCACCTGTGGCAGGGGCCACTGAAAGGGGGAGACGTTGTATGCAATTGGGGTGGTAACCGAGGTACATCAGGACTACCCCTGGGTTACTGTTTGTGGTTAAAGTTCAGGTACTGGACCCATATCGCACTAGGTGATTACCCCCTGAATTTAATTGTGATCTGTTGAATAAAGAGTGTGGCCGTTAAAATCCCAGCAATTGTGTCCTGTCTCCTTCGGTGCGTCGGCAAGCTGTTCTTCATTGCCACAGAGTGCAAGACTTGAAATATTCTTCCTAACAGAAAGAGCTGTTTGGCAATGGAACAAGTTGCGTAGCGAAGTTGTAGGTTTTCTGGGTATTTTTAAATGAGTTGCTACCACACATGGCCACCCAGTAACCTACAATTTCCCTACGCAACTTGTTCCATTGCCAAACAGCTCTTTCTGTTAGGAAGAATATTTCAAGTCTTGCACCCTGTGGCAATGAATCCTGAAACTTCGCAGGTTTCCTCCAAATTGAAAGATCACTGCAAATATATCTGAACATGGCTTGAGGCAGAAGGGACAAAATTAATTTGGCTTCTCCAGCTCAGAAACTAATTTAAAGTTAAGTAATGTAAGACTTGTATACGTGAACACTTAGTTTCAGAATAATTAACTGGTGGTATTTACTGAGCGGCTACTTACTGCTCAGTGTGTATACGCAAACAGCAGAAATTCATTTCCCTGGTGGTAGTATGGACTGCCAACGGGACATTATGAAATATATGCAAAGTTTCTCTTTTTTGGTGGGAATTCCCATTTTGGAGTGGTTGGGGAAGCATCCCTCACATAGATTGGTCAGGACGGCTAGAAATCCTGTCTCGCGATGCTGCTTTTCGTTCCCTTCATTGATTTTGCTTGCTTCCCTGCAGTACAGGGAAACCAGTGCTAAGGGGAAGCAGAGAGCAGAAATGGCTGCTGCAGTGGCAGAGTTATTGCTCTCCTGTCCTTCCCCACTAACAAGAAGATGGCTGCTAGTGCATGTGTGGGTAGGGAAGGGAAAGCCCTCCTGGATCTTTTGCTGTCCCATCACCTCTGGGTTCAGTAGTGGCACCCCAGCCGGAGTCAGGCAGCAGCAACCACCGTTAGAGAGCCTCCCCAGCAGCACGGGCAAGCAGGATGGCATCAGCTCAGAGCTGCTAAGCACAAGGGGGAACACAGGAACCAACCTCAGCTTTCTGTGTGGGCCGCAGTGTGACTTTGGATAATTTCAAAGCAACCTGCAGACCCTGAATGTGAATGCCAGATCCAGAAATTCTAAGGCTGGTCCTGCCTGGCAGGGCGTCTCAGAAGAGATAGCCGGGATCCCCTGGTCTGGGCCTGCACAGTTGGCAACCAAGCATGGAGTAGAGGCGACTGGGTAAGGCGGCTGTGATGGGCTTGGGCTTGGGGCCTGAACTTGGGGGAAGGGAGCCTTTCCCACTGGGACAGTGTGGGCCTGGTGCGCGAATGTGTCTCCTGTTTGTGGGGGTGGGCAGCTGTGTCTCAGGGTGGAATGGTGAAAGGGAACTGGGCAGTGGCTCTGGGTCTCTGGGTAGCTAATGTATTTTAATTAATGTTAAGTTATACAAATCAAGACAGTAGGAGGCAGTGGGCAGGGTGTTCCTCTTTGAGATTTTCAAAACCTGGTAACCCTAGATATATAGTTTTCATTGGAGTGATTGTGTGACAGGCAGTGTGAATGTAGATTACCCAAATGCAAGCGTGGAGTTGAGAAATGACTCTGCATTTCATTTCTAGCACTTAGAACTCTTGTGACAAAGAACTGTTAAAAAGGGGTGGGGTGGGGTGGACTTTACTGTTCATCCCAGTTAGTGGAGGGAGAGTAAGTCGTGAGGGAGCAGAGCATATTTGTTTAGGGAGGGACTTCCAGGCATAGGAGGCAATATGGGAGAAGGGACAAAGAAGGTTTAGGGAGCAGGAGGCTGTGGTGCAGGTGAGGGTGGTGTCAGAAGAGGAGTGACGTTCCCAGGTTGGAACATAATGGGAGCTTAGACCTACTATGGTGTCCTACTTCTGCTGGGTAAAGGTTTTGTAGGTCACAAATGAAGAGAGTGTAGAGGATTTCTCATCTACCTGCGGGACCGCCTCACCCCCCAAGTCTCTGGATTGACCCATGCGGTCAGCCGGGAGCACCCATCTCGAAGCCCCCCGGGTATCTCAGCGGGTGACAATGGAGAGGGTATTCTCGGTGGCCACACCTAGGCTGTGGAACTCTCTCCTGACAGAGGCCTAGGTGGCCTCGGACCTTTCCTCCTTTCGTAGCGAGTGGAAGACTTTGCTATTCCGCCAGGCCATTGGTGAGCGTGGGGGGGTTACGTTCTTTTTGTGACTTCCCCCATGTTATTTTATATTGTTACGATCGTTTTATATTTATATTATTGTGTTTTTTACTCTTTTAAAATTGTTAGCCGCCCCAAGCTGTTTTTAAAGGAGGGGTGGGGTGTAAATTGATAATAAATGAATAAATGTATTCCAGAACCCCAAATTAAATGTCCAGGATAAACTGCAATCCTTTTAATTCTTATTTCAAACAGTTTCCCCAATTTTATGATGATGATTGATTGATTGATCTATCTTTTTAAAAAGAGAAACTTTCTGGGATTAAGATATATATCTGTATCTATATAAAAGTGGGGGAAAGACATGGAATGGAAAAAATTACCAATGAAACAAAGTATATCGTAGCATGGCTGTTTTTTGGTGTTTGTTTTGTTTGTTTGTTTTTCTCTGCATATGTATCCCAGCCTGTATCTTTTATTTTGAACACAACAGTTTGCACACTTTATAAATTATTTAAAGTCCCAAAGAGATTTGTCTCCTGTTTGGAAACAGAAATGTAGTATTTTGTGAAACATCTTTTACCCTGGATGGCCTCTAGCCTCACATATGTTTTCTGGATACTAAATATTCTTTTGGAAATGAATTTTGGAGTTTAAAAATCAACAAAAGTTTCATTGCAGTTTTTGTCTGTATAAGTTCACATAATTTAAAACGGATTTGCTTATCTAAAAGAGAAAGAAGGATGTCAGTATACTTTGTATTGCCTACATTCTGATACCTTCATTCAGGATGACTTGATTCTATAAAAATACCTATTGAACTTAAGAAGTCTTAAATCAGGACTTCTGGTAAGGTAAATTCAAGATGCAGTCCTTTTCATCTAAGCCAGTGTCAAAACTCAGTAGTAAGATTTTTCTACTGATTTGAAAAAGTATCTCAGAATCCTACTCTATGGCCGTTAATACACAGCCGGGGGTGTTTTGGCGCGGTGGGTGGAGGTGTGTGTGTGTCCGTTTACACGGACACCCACCCACCAACACCTATCTCCACCCACGGAGCCTCCTCCGTTTTGCTGGAGGGCTCTGTGGGTGTGCGGTGGGTGGAGGTGGATGTGCAATGGGAGCATGCATGCACAAACACCCACCGCCCATGGTGTTTACACAGGCACACACCCATCCCCTCACCCACCGCCAGCCGTGTACACGGACTGCCCCCCTGCTGTACACGCGTCCAAACACTGAGCGACCGGGGGGGGAGGGGGCGGGCCCTCTCTGTCTGTGTAAAAACGGGCTAAACTGAAATTTTCCAAAGTGTCTAAATTCCAACAGCAAAATAACAACAGTCCAAGATGGAGGTGAGACATCTCTGCCGCTTTGGTATCCCAAACCCTGTCACTTGTAGTTGATGGACCAAGATTAAAGACGGAATTGTCCCCTTCACCCTTACCTCCCCGATCCCATTGACGTAGCAGCCCAAGACACATTGGGTGAAAACAGACATAACACTAACTCAAATTTAACACCACTTTAACATTTCATATGAATGTCGCAGGGCTGTATTGGTGCCCTATGTAGCCCTGCAGCATGCATAAGAAATGTTAAAGCGGTATTAAAGTGGAGTTAGCATATGTCTGTTTTTACCCAGTGAGTTCTGATGGGATTTTGGCTGCTGAGTACCTAAATCAGTTTTGAAGATGTCCCTGACCCTGAGGTTTCTCACTGATGTGCTTTTGAGAAACTTACCTTAAAGCAAAATAAGTTCACTGCCCAAAAGGCTGCAGACCCTTTACTGGCTTAATAGTCATCCTTGCATGAAAACTTGAATATGTCATGTGAGAGAATGGCCGTTTTTACATTGACGCCACCCACCCGTCTCCCTCCATCTCGACCTATTGGATGGGTGGGAGAGCGTTCGTGTGAACAACACTGGGTGGGTGTGCGCGCTCCTGCAACCCACCCAACTCCACCCACGGGTCCACGGTGGCATCTGTGTAAAAAGGGCCAGTCTCGTTGGCAGAACATTTTTCAATCTATGTACTTTGAAGCATAGGACCCACCCACTTAATGAAAATTTTGTGCAAGCCAAATATGTATTGCAGATATACATTTGTGCATATAGGGAAAACATCCCATTTAGAAATAGTCAACTTGAAAGCTTTAATTTGCATCTTCAGAAATAATATTAAGGATGATTAAAGCAATGTTTAGGCAGTCAGCCTGTGCTTGTGAGTAGGTGGCAGCAACACGAAGACACTTCCAAGGAAATCAGTAATAATTAAGAAGAATGAATATGAAGATTTGGTGCACAGTCCTCAGAATATATGTCACTAGTGCTTAGCGCAGGTGCAAGTCCCATTGCTGTGAAAGAATTGGTGCCTGCTCTAAATGTTAATGTCCTGTCTATCCACTCAGAGAATCATGCTGCTATTGATTTAAAAGTAAGCTACTTTTCCTCAGTAAATACTTACCTATTAGCCTAATAAATCTTCATTTTCACTTAAAGAGAATTGATTAGTATTTGTCCAAGGTTTGTTTGTTAAAACATTGAAGCAAACTGAAATTTATTTATTTATTTATCAGGAAATGCAACATACTTTTGAAGGTCTTAAGTATTTAGCAGCTTTGATGAAGGGAAGTGGATTTCACTAAAGCTCCTGGAATTCCCCTCCGCGTTCGCCGCGGCAGGGGTTTGTCGGCGCCCCTCCCTCCTGGGAACAAAGGAGGCGAGGGGGATAAGAGCGGCCACCGGGATGGAAGAAGAAGCCGAGATTGCCACGGCAACCAAAACTTAAGTGGCCGGGACTCTCATGAGAGGCGGGAGTCCCGGGCGCCATTTTAGGCTCCCTGCATCGTGCCGCAGTCGACTGGGCGCAGGCAGGGAGCGCGGACGTGCACCCACCCACCCACCCCATAACAAGGCACCACTCCGAGTTCAGACTGGTCACGCATTAGGATCGGAAAGGAATTTTCCCTGAACCTAATTGGCAAAAAAGGGCAAGGGGTTTTTCGCCTTTCCCGGAGTGAATTGCTGATTTGAGTTGAGGTTGAGGGCACGGTTTTACGGGTGGTAGGCTGAATTGTCGTACTCTGGAGGTAGGCTGACTTCAGGCCAATTGTTAAAAGTTGTAGTTGGTAGTATAGGGTTTGAATGGAAAACATCTCCTTAAGAGATGGGCGTAGGCCATGCACAGCCGCTCAGTGCAGGCCACTGTATGGGCAACCCAAGGGTGGGAGGCGAACGGCCAGACCTGCTGCGCGGACCATGTACCAAACAGTAGGTTACGGTGTCATCACCCTTGTTGTTGTTTAAACTCCACCCTGACGGGCAAAGGGGTAGTTACGAGCAACCCGCTCCGGTCCGGGGGAAACCCGGTGGTCGGGGTAGGGGGTAAGTTAATAAAGTTAGGTGGAAGTTAGGACACAGGAGGATTCCCCTCAGGCTTAACCCGAAGAGGTGGAAGGAAAGGGGACTGGTAGACCGGCTAGTGCTGGGGTTGGTGGGGGGAACCTCCTGTGGTCTGGGTAACAGTTAGGAACAGGAGATGGATAGGACCCCAGTTTAAGGGGGGAAAGGGGAGGGCTACCCCTTCCCCCCTTTTCTTGATTATCAATAAAGAGTGCGGCCGTTTAAACCCAATTAAGTATCCTCGTCTTCTTTGGGGGGTGCGTCGACAATGTGGTGTTTGTAGTAACCAGGAACTATTTTCCTTTCTTAAACCCCGAGGGACAAAGGCGTTGCTTGAGGAAGAGCTACCACGTCTTTTTGGAAAGTGGGTTCAGTTCAGACCCACCCAGATAATTTGTGTTTCAGTTTCCTAATTCTGCTAAAGTCCTATTTGTCCAGAATTATGTCAACGGGTACTGAAGACAAGTAACCTTACACATTTTGGGTTGTTTTTTCAACTTACATATCCTTCTGACTTTTTGCTTTTGTGCCACTGGAGTTAGGATACAGTCGTACATTGTTTCTACCTGACCATGCTGAGTGAACCAGTAATTGTTACAAAGAATCTTTCAATCTAAAGGGTTCATCATGCTAATGTTTTTTGTCCATGCATGCTGGTAGATGAAAGTAAAGGCACTATTCTGAGCCAGTAGAGCAGGGCTGAGGAATCTTTTCCCCATTAAGGGACCACTTTGAAATTTAGTCCAAGCTACAAAGGCCATGTAGGAGTTGGGGGCAGAGGTACTTACTGGTTGCCCTCAGAAAGAGGAGAGTCCAGATTATGGATTTGTGCTATGGATCTCTCCCCTATTCTTATGTGTGTGCTGTCATCTGTGCTCCCTTACCCTGAGCTAAATCCTTCAGTGTTTGGGGTATGAACTGAATCTATGGGCCAGATCCAGGCACTGGAAAGGGGCCAAATTAAAGCTAGCCATGGGTCACATTTGATTCCCCAGACCTGAGAGTCCCTACCCCTGCAGTAGAGTAAGGTTTAGAGAAACCGAATTATCATTTAAGTGTAGACTTGTTGACTTATAGAATGCAAGTATTATTAATATAGAAGCCGACTGCACTTTTACGGGCTGTACACTAGTGTTGAATTTGCCTTGCACAGTGTAGTCCAGCTATTCTGGTTGATATTTTGGGAGTTTTATTTAAGAATTTTGCCAGTAATTATGGTATGCTGAGATCCAATGTTGGCAGAATGTATTTCCTCATTTTTCACCCTCCATTTTAATCAGCATCATTCTACTTTAAACTTAAAGGGCGTAGACTCAGTTTGAGTGAAAGGTTGTGCATTAGTTCCTTTCCCACCTGATTGCTGTAAGTCTAGGTACCTGCCAAATGTGCATCTCAAGCCCATGTTCCTTGGCAAGTTAATCATATGGTGTTTTCAAACAAGACGATAGTCCACTGGAGTCTTGGTTCGGTCCAGGCATCCCCACGCAGCCCCAGCTCACATGTTTAGTGTGTCCAGCCTAATAAACAGGCAGCCCCCGTGCGTGTATTTCATGCACGTATAGGCAACCCCCACAGTGAGAGTGGAGAGAGGGGCAGGAAGTGGTCGCTCCTCGGACGCTCTAGAATTTTCACCCACGACTCTATGGTACTGGTGGACCTATACGCACAGAGGTGCTGCACACAACCCAGTGACAGGCCGCAGACACATGGGCACACATTAGCCCGCATTCTCCTACATGGAAGGCTCCACATTCTCTGAGACTCCGCCGCAAGTGGGGACTTTGGGTCCAGTAGGTAATGGCCACATGGCCGGTGGGGGCAAACACCTAAATAAATGGGCAGGTGGACACCCACCTGGTGTGGGCTATGTTAACACCCAGAGAAGCTGCCAAGAAGTGTTAGCGTAGAACTATCGATTGCATTCTATGGTTAGATTTCCAAAACTTTACACTGTGCAAAAAGAAAGTTTGCAAAACTGAAAAATAAATTTGCACCTTGATAGTAAAACCTTGAACATTTACCTCCCAAAGTGAAGGGTTATGGGGGGGAGGGGGGAATCTGTGGGGGGGTTTCATTGCCTCCAATCTGCAGAGGAAGAGGACTGGGGCTGAAAGACTGAAGTGGGGGTGCATGGATCATACATTATAAACAAGCACAGCATGCGAAACTGTACACTCAATGATCTTAGCTTGGAATTCCCATTCGTTTTGTAGCTTGAGTTTGTTATCCCTCTACTAAACTACTCTCTAGAATTGTAGGTTGTTTTGTATATAAGATTATTTCTCTGGCCAAGCTCTGATCTATATTTTTTCTATTTCAGTTTTCCTCAGTTTTGGAGATAGTGGTACCCCTTTGTCTATGATCGTGGCTTTTTTATATTATCTGTTTCTTATTAGTATTGATGATAATGATGAATACTTCACGTTCACCATAAATTTAGGCTCAAATGACTAGCTTGTCTAATTAAACAAGGAGGTCGTGTAGCCTAGCCATGGAATATTAGTCCTCATATTTTTCTAGCATACAGTACATTGCCATCATCTCCACTAAAATATATACCCCCTTGGGGAAAAAAACAGTCTCTTAACACCAGACAAAATCTGCCACCAAGACCACACATAGTGTATCTTGCTATTCAAAGAAACACTTTGTGTAAGGTAGAATTAGAACTTGAGTTTGACCTTTTTTTTAATTGCCACTAAGGAAGAATAAAACTGATTTTTTTTTTAATGGCACAGTCAACGTGAATCTTGGAAGGTCCTTGAGTCGTTCATGCTTTCTTTGACGAGTCTAAATGCTGAATTAGGCTATTCATTTGTGAAAGAGCACTGTTTAAAGAAAAAAAGATACCTTGATCTTTTTTAAAAAAAAAAGATGTAAAAGTTACTTTGTTCCAAAGGCTTGATTTACGCATGGAACAAAATGAAGAAATTGCTGTACAAAACCTTCAGCGCCTGAGAACGATTCCATTTGGAAATCATGATGCACACAAGTAGCTATTAGAGAAATAACCTTCTTTGTCAAGTATAACAAAAATGATCATAGAACCATCTGAAAGTTAAATAACTACAGAGAGTGCTATTCATTGGTACAGACATAAGCACCATCCCATCCCATTAATTGTGCAAAAACTCTAAAATCTTCAATGTGGTTCTTACTGTAGTGTAGGGCTTCAGTCAAATGCAAATGAATCATTGAAACGTCTAATTATAAGACAAATAGTAATTCTTCAGTCACTTTTTTGCATTCACTATGTGGTAATTACACTGTATTAACTGTATAAACAGAATGGTAACAAATTATCAGTTTTTACTTGGTAGGTTTTTCATTTCCCATTCAGTTTCAGTTAAAAATGGATAGAGATTGAAAAACGCCATGGAAAAAAAATGTCTGACAGATAGCACAACAGTTTCAGATTATTATTTTTTTACCTTTGGGGGGAATTAGGCCATAACATTTCTCTTTATGGCCAGTAGGAGATATGTACTTTTCCAACAGTAAATGGAAATAAAATATGTTCCTCTTTTTATAGGTCTGATTACAACAACATCAAGGAAATTGGATCGAGAGCAACAGGCAGAACATTTTCTTGAGGTAAGCTCAGTTGGGTAATGGGTTTTGAAGGGATGCTTTCAAAGGGAGCTGTTCTGGGTTGTGAGGGGGTTGATCAGTCCACCCTGTCTCCTCCTGGAATCGGATTCATTCAAGGCCCACTGTGACATGTTTTACATACTTTGCGGACAAAATCGCTTGCATTAAGCATGACTTGGACGCCACCACTTCAGATGCAATGGCAGAGTTAGAGGGTAGGAATGCCCTGTCTGATCAGGTTTTGTGGGATGAATCTTAATCGATGGCATCTTCCAAGGCAGCCAATGTTCCGGAGTCTGTTCAGGCCACAACTTGCAAATTAGATTTGTGCCCATCCTGGTTGGTCAAGCCCTCCAGGGAGATGCTGGGGCTGTGCCTGGCCAGGGTTATTAACACCTCCCTTCAAGAAGGGAGGGTGCCGCACTGCCTCAAGGAGGCTGTGGTTTGGCCTCCCCTTAAGAAACCATCTCTTGATGCGGATGCTCCGGCGAGTTACCAGGCCTGTCTCTAATCTTCCCGTTTTAGGGAAGGTTATTGAATGGGTGGTGGCCCAGAAGCTGCAGGCACATCTGGATTAAACTGGTTTATTTGATCCCACACAGTCAGGCTTTCGACCGAGTTATGGCATGGAGACGGCGTTGATAGCCCTGGTGGATGACCTCCTTGTAGAACTACATAGGAGTCATATGACCCTACTAGTTCTACTGGATCTATCAGCATATTTTGACACCGTTAACCATGAGATGTTGGAGAGCCGCCTGCAGGACCTGGCCGGGGTGGACGGAACTTTTAAAAAGTTGTTCTGTTCTTACCTTGTGCGCAGATCACAGCGGGTGCTCCTAGGGGACTATACATCGTTGCCTGGGGCCCTCTCATGTGGGGTCCCACAGGGTTCTATTCTGTCCCCTCTCTTGTTTAACGTGTATATGAAGCTGCTAGGGAAGGTTGTGCGCAGCTTGAGAATGCGCTGTCATCAATACACAGATGACACCCAGCTGTATTTATCCTTTTCATCTGACCTGGGCCCTGCTGTCTTCTTGCTGTACTGGTGTCTGACCGCTGTGGGGGATTGGATGAGGTTGAGCTGATTGAAACTCAATCCTGATAAGACGGAGGTCATGTTGATGGGTGGGACCAGGAATCTGGGGGAGGGGAACACCCCGATTATCAGGGAAGTTTATCCTCTATTTGGTTCCATCTGTGTGGAGCCTGAGGGTGCTCCTGGATTCGCAGTTACACCTGGATCTCCAGGTGTTGACTGTTTCCAGTGGCGCCTTTTGCCAATTACGTCTCGTGAGGAGGCTCTGCCCATATGTCTCAGACTCGGACCTTACCACCTTCATCCATGCATTTGTCACCTTGAGATGAGACTATTGCAATGCGTTTTACATGGGGCTGCCCTTGGTGACGGTTTGGAAGCTGCAGCTAGTGCAGAATGCTACAGCCCGTCTCCGTATGATGACGGGCCGCAGAGAGCACATTACACCAGTGGTTCCAGCACCGTGCTGGCTGCCTATTGTCTTCCGGGCCCAATTCAAGGTGCTGGTTTTGACCTTTAAGGCCATAAACAGCCTGGACCCTGATTACCTGAGGGAGCACCAAGCCCCTGGGCGCCCCCTGCGGTCATCTGGAAGCGGGTCTGGATAGAGAGAAGGGCATTCTCGGCCGCACCGTCGCTGCCTCAGCCCGAATCTCCTCGCCTTATGATGAAGCTGTAAGACCTGGCTCTTCCGCCAGGCCTTTGGTGGGGAGGAGGGGAAGGGTGGGATGGGTTAAGGGGGTCTTCTTGTGCACAAATATTGTGTTTTATGCTACTGTTATTATTACGGTTTTATTCTTGTATTTATATTTGTATTTTATTGGACTTATATATTGATGTTTTAATCTGGTTGTGAGGCGCCCCGAGGCGCCTTTGAGCGAGAAGGGTGGGGTAAAAGCTTTTATAATAATAAATAAATAATAAATTTTGAAATTGAAAAAATTAAATTTAAAGTCATTCCAGGCATTGACATAAATACAGCAGAGGGTGAGGCAACAACACATGGGCCTCCTCGTTTTCAGATGCACTGGATATTCTCTTCCTTAATTAGGTTCCTTAATTAGGGACATAACTCCATGGGATACGCTTCATGGTATCCCATAGGATATACATAAGAAACAAATGGCAGTTAGGTATTGCCTCTTGTTCCACTTGGAATGAAGAAAAATGACTAACTGATAACACCATCAAATACTTCTGTAAGTTCTGTTCCTATCCCCAGCCCTAGAATTTCGAAATGGCTGCCACTTGATGGGCAGTGAAATTTCCATCATGATGCAAAACAGACCCATCCTCAACCAACCTGGTAGTCTGTTTCGCAGGAGTCGACTGGGCAGCAGTCATTTTGAAATCTCAAGGGGAAATCATCAGAGGAAAGATGAGATAATACAGGGATGGAGAATCTCAGGCCTGGGGGATAAATGTAGCCTGCGGTTAGTTTTTATTTGTCCCTTTCCAGTCCCTGGATGCATTTCCTACTACAGAGCACTAAAAGATGGAGCTCAGGATAAGGGAGCAGAAGTGAAGGTGTATACACAAGCATAGGGAAGAGATTTGTGATCTGGACCCCCCCTCCCTTTCCTGAGTGTACCCCTTAAGCATCCCCACCTGCAACGTCTATATGACCCTTGGAGCTTGTACTAATTTCAAAATGGCCCCAGGGAGGGAAAAGGTTCCCCACCCCTACGCTAATAAGTACCATACGTATTTCCAGATCAACCATATGTATTTTCCCCGTCATTATTGAAGGAAAAAGTATTTCTTTTTGGTTAGACAAGGCATTCGCAGCTGTATGAGTAAAAGGAAGAAAGGGGTCCTGCTTTTCAGTTCCTCAGTAGACAAAGGGGCCGATCCCAAGCCTCGTGCAGCACGTGCGTGCCACGTGCAGTGTGTGCGTACTCATATTCATGCACCTTGTGCGCACCCTGCATACAGCCCCATTACGGGGTCTATGGTGCGCACGCGTCTGCTCACATGCCACATGTGCAGGGGACTGGGATTGCACCCAGAGTCATCTATATAATATTCCTTAAGCATTCTTGTAATTGTGTGAGCTAAATATATATCTGGACACACTGACTATCACTAACCTCAGCATAATAGAACTGGAGACAAAGTCGTTCAAATCATACCTTTTTTTGGACCAACTTCTGTTGGTGATAATGTGCAAAACTTTGGGCCATACAGGGTGTCACGGGTAGTTCATGTTCCATCCTCATTCTGGCTATCTGGAGTTCAGAGTTCGAGCCTTGTTCCTCTGGCTGCTGGTCAGTTGGGAGGGGATTTGGGGGCACATTAGGCAGTGCATTTCCATCTGCTGGTTGCTGATCAGATGGGGGGGAATTTGTTGGGGGGGGGATTTGCTGCCCCGCCCCATCCCCATCCGTTGCATTCGTGCTCATTTCAAACTCCTGTATCAGCTGTTTCAGCTGCTGCTTATTTTCCCCTTCTGCTTTGAGACCTCATTTCCGAGCTTCGCTGCTCAGCTCTGCCTTTCTCAGGTGATGAAAGTGCTTTGGTAGCCCAATTTTGACACTTTCCCTGGCCCGAAATTAAAATTAAAATAATAAACTTAGCACACTCTGTTCAAGGATCTGCTTATTCCACTCTCAGAGCTGCCAACTCCTGGGCTTTCCGGCTCTGCAGTTTTGGGGGATTTTACTCCCCTCAGAGGAGTCCATTCACCTGGGAATGCTCCTCTACTGTCTACACATTGGTTCACAAGCTGGGCGTTACCCTTACTTGTTGGGGCGCCACTGTCACGGGTTTGGGAGTCTGCACCCCCACTTTACCGGGTTTGAGTGACTCAGTTTCCCTTGCGCACAGTTCTCTTGAATCAGTTTCTCTCACTGGCTAATTCAAGTGTGCCACAATGAAACTCCTTTGTCACACAAGGATCCGATCCTTCCCGTTTACAGACTCTTTACTCTCTGGGTTCGCAAGAGCTTGAGGGCTCTTGTAGCTCACTTGTGTTCCAATATTAGACACTGACCACTTCTTCATAAAATAAGAAGTAAGTTTATTGATTACATAAACAAGATAGTTAAACAGAGTGGTAATAGAAATAAAAGGTAAATATAACGCATTCCTAACTTATACTGGTGAAGTTCCTAAGTTATTCATCTTACCCCTAGCAAGGTCCATAAGTTCTTCTCAGTCCTTGATGTAAGCGACTGGGTCTCCAGACTTAGAGTTGCTAGAAAGCAAAGTCCTTCCTCTCAGTTCATGGCTTCCAGCTGCTGCCTTTCGTATGCAGATGCTCAAGCTGGCCTTTGCAAGAAGTGTCTTTTTTCTTTGTATCTTCCTCCCATTTAAATAGGAATTTAGGCTCCTTTGTCTCGGATTTCCCGCCTTGGGGATCGTGGGTCAGGGCACGTACGCAACCCAGGCAAACATGGAAGTTCATTTACATCTCCACAGGCTGTCTAGCAAGCCAGATGTTTTGAATACACTTTCTGTTATCTCTTGTAGTTCCTGTAGACTGGTGACGTGTGAGAGGCCTAATTTGAGTTCTACAGTTCTCATTTTCAACCTTACAAACATGTGGAACCTTTGACATTACATAGTGTACATGTATAGTAACATTACATACATGTGAGACCTTTGGTGCCACACATTTACCAAACATGTAGTCCCGTGTTACACATGTGTGACCCCATGTTTCTCCGTGACACAGGGCCCTTACTCAGCCACGTAGCATAGCCAATAAGAAATATATAAAGTTTATAGGTTTAAAGATTTTTGACTGACTATGCTACATGCCTGAGGAAGGGCCCTTTGTGGCCCATACCATAAGAATATAAGTAGTGCCATATTGGTCAGACCAATGGTGTATCGAGCCCAGCATTCTGTCTCCAACAGTGGCCAGTCTTGGTCACTTGGGAGAAGTACCGAGTCAAGTCACAATGGGCAGTCTATTCTCTGTTGTCCACTACCCGCTCCCAACAGTAAAAGCTACGTTCCCTAAACCAATTTGACTGATAGCTGTTAATTAGCCTACTTTCCAAGAACTTATCCAATCCTATTTAAAACCCAGCTATACTATTGGCCTTGATCACATAATTTGGCAACAAAATTCACAAGGTAATTGTGTGTAGAGTAAAAAAATACTTTCTTTTATTTGTTTTAAATCTACCACCAGTTAGTTTCATAGAGTGTCTGCTAGTTCAAGTACTGTTTGAGAGGGTAGATAACTGCTCTCTAATTACTTGTTCCACACCACTCATGATTTTATAAACTTCCATCATATCCCCTCGCTCTCAGTTGTCTCTTCTCCAAGTTGAAGAGCCCAAACCTATCAAGCCTGTCTTTGTTCAGGAGCCATTCCATACCCTTTATCATTTTTTTGCCCTTCTCTGTATCTTTTCTAGTTCTACTATATCTTTTTTTGAGATGGGGTGACCAGAACTGCACATAACACTCAAGGTGCGGTCACACCGTAGATTTATATAGAGACATTATATAATGGCAAGGTCTTGAGAAGGTTTATGTTTGGTGTCATCAATATTCTGATGACACCCAAACTCTACCTCTCATTTTCATCTGACCCAGACCCCGCAGTTTTGGTGCTTACCAGATGCTTGGCGGCTGTGAGGGACTGGATGAGGGCGAGCCGACTTAATCTGAATCCCGACAAGACGGAGATGATGCTAGTGGGTAAGGCGATGGGTGTGATGTCCCCTGTTATTAATGAGGTTTGTCCCCCCTCCCCCATTGGTTCCCGCAGTTCGCAGTCTGGGAGTGCTCCTCGATGCCCGGTTCCACCTGGATGTCCAGGTGGACACCGTGGTGAGGAGCACATTTAGGTGTGACGGCTTTGGCCGTATATCTCAGACTCCGACCTGGCCACTATCATCCATGCTTTCATTACCTCAAGATTGGACTGTTGTTACATCCTCTATGTGGGGCTACCCATGGTGACGGTCTGGAAATTGCAGCTGGTGCAGAATGCAGCGACCCACCTCCTTACAGGGATGGGTCACCACAAGCACATTACACCAGTGCTCTGTTCTCTGCACTGTCTGCCTATAGTTTTCTGGCCCTGATTCAAGGTGTTGGTTTTCACCTATAAAGGCCTAAATGGCCTAGGCTCCTCCGACCTACAGAACCGCCTCATTCCACGGGCCTTGGAAGGGAACCTGCGGTTGGCCAGGGCCACCTTCCTGGAGGTCCACCGGGTATCCCAGGGGGCCACTCTGGAGAGGGCATTCTCAGTAGCCGTACCTAGACTGTGGAACTCCCTTCCACCAGAGGCCTAGTTGGCTCGGAAGAACGTTTTTCTTCCCGCAGGTCGCTAAGTACCTGCTCTGCAGAATGGTTTAGAGTTAGTGAGGGGGTGTTTAAGGGGTGTGCTTGGAATGCAGGAAGGAAAATAAGGGTCCAGATCAAAGATCTATGCCATTAATCCATCTCCTATTCAAGAGTGCATGCCCTCATCTCCAGTCCTTTCCCCATGCTCACTCTTTCACTGCTCAAGGGTAGGGACAGCAGCTCCAGGGGTAGCCACATCAGCCTGCTTCACCTGGAGCTGGCCAGTCAGTGAGAAGGTGGCCTTCCAGATATTGAAGCAGAATAGGTTGCGCCTGCTCTGGGGCAACCTCGCGGATGGAACTCCAGAACATCCTGGAGTGCCACCCACTGGCCAGGTTTGGCAGGCTGGCCAAACCTGAGGCCTGGAGTGGAATTGCTGGCCATCTTCTTGGCGAACCCACGCTGCAGTTCCACTCCCAGCCAACCTTTGTCCCAGCAACACCATAGAGTTGTAGGGACTAGCCTAGATTGGTGGGCGATCACCTGTAGCTTTGTGCTGTGAGGGTGGGTGGTGCCATTTGAGCGGACCACGGCTGGGAGAACCTAAAGTGGACCCAGGCAGGGCTGGAAGCAGGCGGACACAGGGGTGAACCCCTGGAGCAGCTCCAGAGGTGGGCTGCCTCCGTGTCCATCTAAAAACACCCAATGGGCCAGATCCAGGAACTGGAAAGGGGCCAGATTTGGCTCATGAACCAGATGTTTCCCACCCCTGCATTAGACTAGAACAATGGGGCAGTGACTGGAATCCCATTGCTTCAGGTTTTTAAAACTGGTATGGATGAGGGATTCAAGTCCATACTGGAGGGAGTGATTTGGGGGCTCTCAGAGGCAAGAATTCCATGGCCTAATAGGGTCTTTTCTTGAAATGTTAATCCAACATTAAGCTTCGTCACTTGTACAGCATGTTTGTTATGAGAAAAACAAATAGCCTGTTGACAGTTGAGAGCTGAACTGTCCAAGGTAGATCCATTTTAAACGTTTTGTGAAGTATCTGGCTCTTCGTGTGTTTAATTACCCTCCTGGGAAGTGCTTAATTGCTAAGATAACCATTGTCCTCCACATAGTGCAATATTACCCTTCCGGCTTTATTTTGTACCCTTCCTCTATGAAGAGTCTGTTTGGCATAAAGGCAAGAAAAATTGGCTCTCTTTGAAAGGATCTGATTAGGGATTGACCTGACAACCTCCGTTTCCGCTTGTATGGTGCATGTATGCATGGGGGAGGCATTGATGGACCTTTGTTAGTTAAAGCGTCTTTTAATTATTTCTTGAAATGGGCTTGCCCTTTTCTTCCACTGAATTTGACTGTGGCATTATGCCAGTACAATGTAATCCTTGCAGAACACGTTCCAGTGCCGAGAGGCCTTTCTCCTGCCCCTTTCAAGATAACCATTAATGGACAAAGAAGAATTAGGATGAAAGAATATAGTAATTAGGATGATTATAACACGAGGCTATGTTATAGCCCGTTTCATTCTGTAGATCTTAAAGTGATTTTGCACAGGTGAGTATTTACAGATGGCATGTCCAGTTCAGATGTATGTCTTGCCAAAGACACTCAACAATTTAGCTGTAGAGACAGGTTTGACTCATTCATCTCAATCATAGCTATCTTGCGTAGATCAGTGTGCCTCAGCATGCAGCCCAGGGCCAAATCTAGCCAAAGAGCCTGCTTTTGTGGCCCTGGGCCCACCACCTGCTACACATAAACAGCTCAGTCTGAGCTGATGAAGCTGAGATTTGAGCTTAGCCCTGTTTCTTGCTCCCCTTCTCTTCCAGGCTTCATTGTGGATCCGGGCCATGGACCTGACTCCTCCCCCACATATGAATGTTCCCACTGTATCCCCTTTCATTCCTGATTCCCCTTCCCTTCTGACCATTTGCCCCTCAGCTCTGCCCCACCACCTATTTACCAACAGTCGTAAATGTGCACATTTAACTTTATGTAGATTTATGCAAATCATCTGCTTGGCCCAAGAAGTTATGTCCTTCTTTTAAACCATTCCTCCAGGAAAAGTGAATAATGCTGTTGGAGATCATACCTCTGTCTCTGCAGATATTTGCATGTCTCTGATTTTAAAAAGTGCTTCAGCCTCTCACAATCATGAATTAATGGGTAAGGACATGCGAGACATTATCCCACATTGGGCCACCTGACCCCAAATTAGCTTGTGATGCAACTGACTGTCAGTTGAGTGCCGCCAGATATTTGCCCACTTCCACCCCAGGGCAGGCCGCCGGCCGTTATGTGAGCCGTTTGCCGGAGAAGGCCAGCAACGCACACAGGCTACTGTTGCCCCACCCGGATCAGTGTGTGGTAACAGGTCGCCTCCCATCTGGTCGGCCTGTACAGCCTTGCCGCAAGGTGAGGTCCAAGGATTGGGCCTGACCGCCAAACAGCTAATGGGGTATCTGAAAGAGCACGCTCACCAAACAGCTGGGGTGGGGGAGTTACAGAGGGGCACGCTCACCCCAACCGCCAAGCAGACGATCAGGGGGCAGCCAGGGTGAGCGTGCTGCTTGGCCCCTCTCCCCCACATTTAAATCAGGTTTCCTAGTTGGCATCATGGCTTACCTTCTCTGAAAAGGCTAAACCAAAGCCGGTATTGAGCAATTCCTCTTATTTTGCATCATCTGAAAGTCTCTCCTGAACTGAGCAGTGGACCCACAGATCCCTTTGTCCTTTGTTTCTAACATTTTTTTTGTAGAACACCTTCTTATTATTTTTAACATCTCTTGCCAGTTGCAACTAATTTTGTGCCTTTTCCTTTCTGTTTTGTGTTCTTAAATACTCGTGCTCTCTCTCGCTCTGTCTCTACTTAGTAATCTGACCTTATTTCCATTTCTTGAATGCTTGCCTTTTGGCTTTTGGGTCATTAGAAACCCACCCCCACCCAAAAGGATCACCTGTTTCGTGGCAGCTCTTCCCAGGTGCCCAATCCTGATATGTAGCTGGAGTCTGGGAGTCCTGCCCTGCGTGGACAGATCTTTGCCCTGACCCAGGGTGTCACGGGACTTGTGCCGGCAGCCCGCCCAGTTTCCCTGAAAGGGGGTAGATCATTGGGACCCCTCACCCCATCGGCCCAAAGTGTGATGGCTGCGTTCGCTGGGGCAGTCATGGAATCCAGCCAGCCCTGTCTCGTGTGTATATTTTACCCAATGTCTTTCAACCAGTCTCCATTTTAGAGAAGGGAAACCAAGTCACAAAGAGATTAAGTGACTTGCCTGTGGTCACATGGGCAATCAGTGGCACATTCAGGCATTTCTCCCATGTGTTTTGAATTCAAATCCATTGCCTTACTCACAAGACCTCCTTTCATTCACACACTAACTTGTCAGTCTGCGTTTTGTGTGTGTGTATGTATGTATGTGGGTTTTTTTACAGTGCTCCCACCACTGTAGCTAAAGGTTAAGGCTAAGACTGGCAGAAATCAAAGAATTTATTACAAAGGGGAAAATGATTAAATCTTTCAAAAAATGTTATATACTTGTTGTCTGGTAGAATTTTTTATCTGGCAGGTATAAATTGATTTCGATGGATCAGATACTCTGTGGTTTTTCACTTTGCTTGATGCTTGCTAATGGAATGGTTCTATCGTAAATGGGGGGAAATTACCAGATAATTACATTACTTTATAAAATACAGCAAGCCAAACGCAATTTCCTCACCCTGTTCCACAAAATATCTTAAATGGATCCATGTCTGGATAGAATCTTTCAGCATTAGTGTGATAAAGGGAATGAAATTCAGCAGTTATCTGCTTGCTTACTAAGCAGGTTAAATAAAAATACCTTGTTCAAAACAAGCTGCTATTATAGTTTCTAGGGAATCTATACTTACTTCCCGGCAATGCTGGGTCAT
Source organism: Sphenodon punctatus (assembly GCA_003113815.1). Taxonomy (NCBI): domain Eukaryota; kingdom Metazoa; phylum Chordata; class Lepidosauria; order Sphenodontia; family Sphenodontidae; genus Sphenodon; species Sphenodon punctatus. The sequence goes on along the minus strand of QEPC01007499.1, from coordinate 8,109,316 downwards.
TGTAGTAATTTAGTTAAATCTTCCTTTCCTTCTCTCCGCATACTTCCCTTTCTCTTGACCATATTCTGTGTGTGTGCATGGAGTGCGTGCAAAACACCATTTCCCAATACTTGCTCCTCTTCAAAGACTGTTCCCCATCTCCTCTTGAATTACCCTTACTCATCTACTCAACAAAGAGGTGAAAAAGCTGAACGTGGGTAGTGCATTACTGGGACACGATGGGAAGTCTAGGATTGAAAACTTCAGGGCAGATTGTTGCACTAAATTTTGTAGATTCCCAAGACCATTAAGGACCATTAGGATTGCTAAGCCTGACTGTAGCAGAGTCGAGTCTATTTGGGCTATTGGCCCTTTAAGGGAGGTAGCACCAGCGTGAGAGCTATTGTAGGTGCTGTCTGAGGCTCAGGCGCTGGAGTGAATAAAGAATAGTGCCATGGTTAACCAAGCCCAGGGTCTAAGGATGCTCAGCAAGGCTCAGGGTGTTTTCAAATGTGACGGTGGCATGGTTTAACCCACTTTAGTGCAGTTTAAACCGGGGGCCACTGTCACGTTGAAAGGCACGTGCCATATGTTTCCTCAGGCTGGATCCCAACTGTGGTGGGGGCTAGTGGACTGTGATTCAGGGAATTGCCTGAGTTACAGCTTGTACTAGCCTCCATCACGGTCAGGATCCAGCCGCTGGACCCAGAGAAAAGCAGGCTTCCACGTCTGGAAAATCTGCTTTACTTGGACCCGGTCCGGAGTCCTAGAGTTCCTGGCACCATCGTTGGCCACCATGGCTGCCCGTCACCCGGGGGTGCTGTGCAATGCATCCGTGCGTCTCCCTATCCCCTCTCTGGCCAGCTGTCTTCACGTTAGTTCAGTGGCTATGCCGTATCCCAACTGGAGTGAAAGCGTCCACCACTGCCCAGGTAAGTCCATGGCGGCGGTGGGTGCCATCACTTCTGAAAGCAGCCTCAGTCAGGGGAGAGACAAGGAAGAGGCCAGAGTTAGGGGAGGCTGTGTCTAAAGGAGTCTGCCAGGGCAAGAGGCAGAGGAGAGTAAAGTTCTGCCTACAAAGGGCTGAGTCAGCCCATCACCTGGAGGCAACCCCTGGCAGAAGAGGCACCTGAGCCAGAGGGATCATGCCTGTTAAAGGACCTTTAAAAAGCTAGATAAATAAGCCAACAGAGACAGCAGCTTGGAGGATTGCCTATGAGACTGGACCTGGGTCAGATGGTTGGTGCCTGACCAAGGGTCTCAAGAGACTGCGAGTCCTGTGTATAACTGCGAGAGTGGACATTGTTCAATAATAAAGACACTGGAATAAGAAGGGATCCCGCATGGGGTGATTTCTTGAGCTGCATCCTGCCAGTACCTCCTGACCCTGTTACACTGACCTCCTACATAGCACAGATCACAGAATTTTACCCAGTCAGCGGTAGCTGGGTTCCTCCTTATCTTGGGTGTACTTTATGGTTTGTTCCTGTAGTAAATTAGTTGTCTGATTATATGCAGACAGCAAAAGAGAGTGACAGCTGTCTGTTATGCTGCTTGCTGAAAGGAAACCGTTTCAGGAAGGATAAAGAGCGCCCTACTCTGACAGTTTACTCCAAGATGTCGAGAATATGAATTATTCCTGTTCTGCTCTGTAATGTACATGTGCAGCTTGATGGGAGTGAATGTTTTAGCCAGGTTCTGGCTCATTGACTTGCACATGCATTCCATAAAATAGCTCAATTTCAGCGCCGGGTGGTTTTGAGAATGCGGTGTTGCAAATACTGGATCTTTCATGCCTTCCTGGGCAGGCTGCTGTAAAACTCCCATGCTCCTGATGAGTTTGGCTTGCTAAGGGGTCCCTTGCCTTGCGAGCCCTGTATTTAACAAGAGGATTAGCCTTTCCTATAAAAGGGATTCAGGTTTCACTTCGCAGTTCTCATCTACGGTGGCGCCAAAATAGCATGGCTAGATGACTCAGAGATTCAAACAAGAGTAATAAAACGTTGCCGCTTCCTTTTATTTCACTAGCCATGAATGATAGTTTCTCCCCATAAACTCTGCTGCCCCCATATTTAAGGGTTGGAGGTTTTTTTTTACAGGATTCCTCACTTATTATTCTTTCAGTCTGACCTCCAAAGCGCTTCACCATCTCAAGCCATATCAAAGTGAATAGGGATTATGCCAGCAGAGCCACTGTTACTAAATCACTGATCAGAACATCATCCCTGTAAAGAGGGGGAAACAATAGCTACCAGTAGCCATTGGCTGGCACTTTCAATAGCATAGAACTTTTTAATTGTTTAGTACATAGGGGCCAATCCCAAGCCCTACAGAAGTCCTGCGCATGCACATCCACGCAATTCCCACACGACACAATGTTCCTGCAACAGGGGTCCACGCAGCTCGCATGCCCAGTTGTATGCGTGATCTGCGGGGTTTGGGATTGGCCCCATTAAAAAAAAAAAAGACATTGCAACAGGCTTTATCTCTGGAATTCCATCTTGAGTCCCTTTATTAAAGACAAAGTAGCATTTTGGGCTAGATTCCTGCGCTTTCTTAGACAACTTTTGTTCAATCAGTGTTGTAAATAGAACCTCTCCAGTGTCTTGTTTTTATAGGAAAGCAGGAAACACCAGCCCCATCAATCTTCCTGCTTGTCTGTTTTAGTTATAGCCCTGAGAAGGGGGTTTGGTAACAGTGCAAGAGGCTGAAATGAAGATGAATTGGCAGATTCCATCTCAGTGCCAAAATAAAGAGCCAAATTAAACGTGTTGGTCATTATTTATTGTGTACTGCACTGCCGTACTTACTGTAAGTTCCATGCTTATTGTAATATTTTCGTGTCTTGTGTATTTCGGTGTAATAATTAAAGAAAAATATGATTGTCTACCAGTGCAGGTAGAACAACATCATTCCAAACACAGTTATGGCTTTCATCTGCAATTAGAAGTATTTATGGACTAGATATGTCACTCCAAACCTTTATTCTACAGACAGTGGCCCCAATCCAAGGTCTGTGTATCTGCACACACACCGACTGTGCACACTTGGCTTGTGCCTGGTGTGTGCATGGCACACCTGTTGTAGCACACACATGTGCACAGGCACACAAAACCTTGAATCGGAGCCTACGTCACAAAAATAGCTACAGATAATGATATGTGAAAAGTCCGACCACGTTTCTAATGCACAGCAGTGGAACCAAACATGCAGCCCGATCTTAAACCCTGCGCATTGCCCACAAATCGCACACAACCCGCACGACTGTACGTCGACGATTGGGCCCCCAAATACTAACAAGTTTTGGGCAATCCTGTTACAATAGCTATTTCAAATAACCTTGTCCGACTCAGATACTTAGAAAGCCCTTGACATCCAACTAAATGAATCAAGTCTGCCAGCGAGTGTGATGCCATTGACTTCAGTGATAGAACCATTGTCTTGGGTTGAATTGGGCCTCTTTAAGACAGAGGTGAGGAATCTTTTCCCTCCTGTGGTCCACTTTGAAAGTTAGTAAAAGTTTTGTAGGCCAGTAAGGAGTTGGGGGCAGAGATGTTAAAGGGGAGTGCTCAGGATGGGTGAAAGAAGGGGAGAGTCCAGATCATGGAGCTCTGCCACGCCATTCCTTACCTTCAAGAACATGCCCCATGTTCACTCCCTTCCCCACAGCTCATTCTTTCAGTGCTTGAGCATAGGAAGTGGATAGAACAGATCCCAAAACTGTAAAAGGCAAAAATAAAAACAAAACAAAAAAACAGCTGCAGACTGGATTTGGCCCACTGGCTGGAGGTTTCTCACCACTGCTTTGAGCCATTGGATGTTTTGGCCCAAACTTATGCAAGATTCATGTGCTACTGATATGCAGTGAACCACTGGGATTTGAAGACAAGGTGCTTTTAACAGTGCAGAATATCACAGTATAACCGCAGAAAGAAAAAGGAAACGCCATCAATCTTCCCAATTTGGCAATCTTCCCACTTCCTGCGATACACAGTTGAAACTATAAGGAAGATTCTGATATGTGGTGTGCAATATCATGCAGGGTACTGGAACTTTCATTATCACAAATGGTTAAGCACCATGTTGGGACACTGGTTCAGTAGCAAAGCCCATGAAATAATATCCGATTACCAACACTGATTTCAAGAGCACCCTCAGTTTTCCTTGGTAGACTCTCATCCAAGTACTGTCCGAACCTAACCCTGCTGTGCTTCTGGATTCCATCTAGATTATAGTCTTTGGTGACAGTGATACCTAGAATTAACAGCCCTACATCACAACTGTAGGTTTTTGTAAAAGAAAATCATAGGGCATCAGCAGCACTACATGCTTTTTCCCCCCTTTTCTTCTAAAACTAATGATGATGTCCCTTGGGTACATGTGGTTGCCTGCTACTGTACAAAAGACTGATTATTTAAATCCTAATTTAAGGATTTGTGTAAACATTTATTTCATACAACTGTAGCTATGCCCACATTTGGCAAAGAAAGCTACACATTCCTTCTGGGTGACATAGTACTGGTTGAGGTATAAAGCAGGCAACATGTTTAGGATAATGTTCCGTCTGAGTTTTAAAGTGTCTCCAAAAGGGCACATCTTTTCTTTTTTTAAACCCAAAGTCCATTAGATGATGGAGGAGAAACTAGCAATACAGGAAGGCAAACTACCACTTAGAGCCTGCACTTAAAATTGTTTAGTTAAAGGCTCTCTGGGATGACTTCACTGTGTTTGCCAGAAACAAAACAGCTCTAAAATTATGGGCAGATTTTGATTATTGTTAGGACAGCCTGAAAATAATTTGGTGTGACAGAAATAAGTGTCAGAAAACCACTTTTGTATTGGAAGCAAGCAACACCATGGCAACGGCAATGACCCATAAAATAAAGTAGAAGACAAAAAGTTAACATTGGGAAATTTAATTTTTGGGAGTCAGGAGTAATGACAAAGATTTTTCCCCCTCAAGGTTTAAACTGAGTAAGTAAAAAGGGAGAGGATCAAAGCCGGGATACAAAACTTTGACCAGCCAGTGACTGCTTTGGAAATAGTTAATAAGACTGAGGGTCATGCTGAAACCCTAATTCAACAGTGGCTACACTCGAAGGGGCTGGAGGTAGAACTGAAACAAGTACCCACAAAAATGGGTATACCCATCAAATTACCTGTACCCATATTGAACCGAATATTTTGGATACAACTGGTTTTCGATCAGGTACCCGAAATCCCAACAACTGGCATACCAAAAAACTGATTTTGTCCTGGATTTCATGAATCTTTGGGAAAATTCAGGATTTCAATATACTGGTGGCTGGTATTGTTTCACCTCTAGGGAGGCATTACTTATGGCAAATGGAGCTGATTTCAACCTGCTAGTCTTTCTGAAGTGGCAGCTCAGACACCTGAGACTACAGTTCCCAGCATGAAATGTATGAGCAATCTGGCCAATTTAGATTGTCTTGCAGCACTCTTTGTAGGACCCATCTTTTGTGTCCAAAATATGATGAGCTGCACACCAAGTTTGTAGTCTGAACTGACTTCTCTCTACCCCAGTAAACCTACCCAATGAGTAAAGAGTTAAAATTGAATTGTTGCAGAAGCACGTGTCTGTAAAATAATGTCACCCATTTAAGAATGTTGATATTCAGACGGTGCAGTTGTCTGCAGTTCCAACAAACTTTCCAAAGACAGAAACTGGTTCTAGAGGTTAAATTCAACTTCCAGAGCCCAATTTACATATGACATTGCTTGCCACTTCTCAGGTGCACTCAGGCAAAACATCTTACACAGCAGAATCAGAAAAAAGTCTGATGGTGATTGCAACGATCTACAGTGATAACTGGGCTCACATAATATCATCTCCACCTAATAAGATTCAGTAAGATGAAGAACTATCAGTTAGGAATGCTATTTCATTTGCAGGCAGAGTAGGTTCCATGCAGGAATTTCAACTCTACAAAATAATTAATGGCATTGTTGTAGATCTCTCTTGTTTTTCCCCCTTGATTCTCACAAGTTTCAGGAGAGCCCAGTTGTTCCATTATTTTACTTAATAATTTGAGAAGTAAGACTGCCCAAAAGCAAGAAAGCAAAGTTTAAGCGTGATTAGTTTTAATTTTAAAAATATAAGGGAATATTTCCAGCAGGGAAAAAATGAACTACAATATTGTACTGAAGAGCCCTTAAAATCCTGTTTGTTGCAAGGAGAGCTGTAGGCACGGCATAACCTATACCAGAGACAGAGACATACAAGAATATATGTTTGCCTGTTAAGAAGTATAGACCTGAGTCTACCAAGTGATTTCAGATCACAGAAGACATCAAGGGACATCTAGATGGTAATGGCCAAGAGTGTTACAAAAGTCTCTGTGTGATATGTCTACAAATCTGTGAATTTGACCCATGGGGTGTGCAGCCCAGGCTATACACAGCATGAGGTATTCTGACACAATGAGGGCTTGGGTTGCCACCTCTCTCTAGGAGAAAACCCAGAGAGAGGGGGCAGAAGTACGTCAGAAAGGAGGTGGGATGAAGGGCCTGCTTTGCCCCATTTCTGGCATAACTCTACCATACCAAGGTTTTATATTAGAATAATAATGCTAATAATAATGTGACAAGATTTATAATGAATTCAGTTGAATCAGAAACAGTGTGGAAAAGGACAATCTTGTCTAGCTCACTGATGCATGTAGCACTGGATTATTTGACTTCCACAACAGAATATTAATCTTATTCAATTTTCCACAAGGTCAGATTTCTTCAGTTGGCAAGATTTAAAATTGAGTTGAGTTCTAGCAAAGTATTCTCATTCTGATTTCAAAAAAGGCTGGGTGAACCCTTGTTCTCATTGTTTAATTTTGGTTCATTATAAAAGTTCAAGATACTTGCAAAATATTAATGTGGATGCTGGTTTGGATTAGTGCTGAAACTTGATATTCTGTTTCTCTATGAGAATGACAATCCTCGTCTTGTTCTTGCAAATAAGAATGAGATGAGCATTAGCTGGATTCTCACCGAGAAACATGAGAATCTCGGAAAACAAAATACAAGGGAGGGGGAAGTCAGGCTGTCCCCTCCCCAGCTCTCTTATCTTATCTGGGGCTGGCAGCTCGGAGGACAGAGTCCGGGATAATAGAAACTCTGTGGGGAGTTGCTGAGAAAGGCTGATACAGATTTATCAGGAATGGGAGGGGGGAGCGCTTTACATATCTAATAAACACAACTTTTAATCCTCAGAACAACTCTGTGAGGTAAATTAGGCTGAAAGAATATTGTGGCCCAAGATCACCCAGTGAGTTTCTGGCTAAGGTGAGCCTTGAACTGGGGCCCCCCTACCTCCCGGTCCAAGTACTGCGCACTTAGCACACTCAACAGACATCTTCAGCATTCTATTGGCTAGCAGTAGTAAGTAGCCAATAGAACGCTGAAAAGCAGTGCTGAGCCTGCATCTTCCTTTCAGCTCCCCCCTCCTATCTGGAAAGAGGAGGGAGTACTGTAGTTAATTTGTAGTTTGCCTATGTGGTTTACCTTGTCTGGGGCTGGAAATGGATGGGAGAGGAAAGCAAAAGGGAAGAGGCGCTTTATTTATTTTATTTATTTTAAAATTTGTTACCTCGCCCCTCCTGCCACAGGCAGCTCAGGGTGGCTTACAACAATCAAAAACAATTTAAACTATTAAAACAGATCATAAAAAAGGAGGAAACAGATGACAACCCCCCTACCCCCCCATCCATCACCCCTCTCCCCCGCCAAATGCCTGGCGGAACAGCCAAGTCTTACAACTTCTCCGAAAGGAGGGAAGGTCCGGGGCCAGCCAGGCCTCCACCGAAAGGGCGTTCCATAGGTGGCCACAGAGTGTGCCCTCCCCTATGTGGCCACCCAAGAAACTCAGGGGACCTCGAGCAGGGCATTCCTGGATGACCGCAGGAGTCGATCCAAGACACGGGGAGTGAGGCGGTCTCATGGGTAGGCAGGGCCCATTCCATGTAGGGCTTCATAGGTTAAAACCAAAACCTTGAATCGGGCCTGGAAAATCACCGGCAGCCAGTGCAGAGAATGGAGCACTGATGTAATATGCTCCCGGTGGCCCAGTCCCACTAGGAGATGGGCCGCCGCATTCTGCACCAGCTGCACTTTCCGCGCCATCACCATGGGTAGCCCCACGTAGAGTGCGTTACAGTAGTCTAATAGAGAGGTGATAAAAGCATGGATGACCGTGGCCAGGTCAGAATCCAAAATAAACGGCCGAAGCCATCGCACCAGATGCAACTGGCGGAAAACACTCCTCGCCACAGCCCCCACCTGGAGATCCAGGCGGAGCTGTGCATCAAGGAGCACCCCTAGACTCCGTACCTGGGAGGTCAATGGAGGACAGGCCCCATCAGTGATGGGAGCTGCCAATTCCACCGCCTTACCCACTAGCATTACCTCCATCTTGTCAGGATTCAGCCGCAGTCGATTAGACCTCATCCAATCCCCCACAGCCTCTAGACACCGAGTAAGCACCCAGACTGCTGGGCCTGGGTCTGTTGAAAAAGAGAGCTACAGTTGGGTGTCATCAGCATATTGATGACACTGTACACTGAACCCCCTAATCAGCTCGCTGAGCGCCTGCATATACACATTGAACAGGAGAGGGGAGAAAACAGAACCCTGCAGAACTCCACATGAGAGGTCTTGGTATGATGAAAAGCTATCCCCGAGCACCACTCGCTGGGTTCTTCCAGTCAGGAATGAGTGGAACCATTCAAGAACAGTCCCGCCCACTCCTGCACAGTCCCTCAGGCACGTCACCAAGATCTCATGATCAACGGTATCAGATGCAGCCATGGTCATATAGCCCAACTCCCTGCTCCAAGGCAGGATGTCCTATGTTTGCAGAATCACTGACAGATGCTTGTCCAGGTGATTTTGTGAACATCCAAGGAGTGTGTAACAAGGCTGAGGGGTGAGATGGGGAGACAAAGGCTCCACGGAGGAAGGTGCAAAATAAGAGAAGCCCAAAAATGCCGTCATTAAGTTGCCAGAACAGGAATATGAGCCATGGGGGCCCAAGCCAAAGAAACCCGACATGAGGAAGCCATCCTCACAGCGGAAGTGGTACAGCCCAATAAAGGGCAAGCTAGATGCACTGTGGGCACTGGTTCCTCAAGGCTATATTCAAGTCTCTCTTATGAGGCCACAGCCAGGGGATAAGAAGTGTTTCAATTTGGAAACGTTTCACAGCAATTGCTTTGGCTGTGTAAATATTTAAAATGGGCTGAGCTCCTGACTTTCATCTGATATGAAGGCTGAGACGTTATTTTATCAGACTCGGACTTGGCCACCATCATTCGTGCCTTTGTAACCTCGATGTTAGAGTGTTGCAATGTGCTCTACATGAGGCTGCCCTTGATGACTGTTCAGAAGCTGTAGTTGGTGCAGAACACGATGCCCTGTCTTCTGTTGGGGGCGGGTCTCCAGGTGTACAGTATACGGGCTGCCAGTAGTTAGTTAAAGTTTATTGCGTGACCATCTGGTCATTGCAAGTAAAAATATAAACAGACCATTTTCAGTGTTACACATACCCTAAAATAAACATAGTCGTACGAACCAGCTATAAGCCAATCTACCCCCGCCACGGGGAGAGTCAAAACAACTTTAAAATTATAAGAATAAAGTAAATGTATCCGTTTGACAAAACCAAAACATATATACTGAAAAGATATCAGACCCTAATTGAGTTTACTGACATACACATAAAATAAAAGCAATGCCACTTTCTTAGTGACTTCCTTGGAGCGATCTCTAAATAAAAGCTTTATATGAAATTCCTCTGACCATCCAGGGAAGGGAGGAAGTTCAGCACTTATTAGTCTCCGCCGTGCAGTAGCGTATAAAGGGCAGTCCAAAACTATATGCTGTATTGACTCAATTTGACGCAGATTGCATTTGCAGAGTCGCTCAGCCAGCGGAGTCCCCTGATACTTGCCCTCAGTCACAGCAGAGGGAAAACAGTTCAGTCTGGCTAGGAGGAAGAGCCTCCTATTTAATGGGGAAAGTCCATAGTCCAGATATGCCTTAGGAGAGTCATCTGGGCAGGCAAATGTACTGTACAAGCCCAAAATCCTACAATCCTTCAATGCCGCCCACCGCTCTTGACGCCCAATATCAGAAAGCCTCTGAGCCACCAAATTCTTTGCAGTTTTATAGCCAAGGGGGGCAAGGGCCTCATGCCTTTGTAACCTCGATACTAGACTGTTGCAATGTACTCTACATGAGGCTGCCCTTGATGACTGTTCAGAAGCTGTAGTTAGTGCCGAACGCGACGGCCTGTCTTCTGTCGGGGGCGGGTCTCCAGGTGTACATTATACTGGCTGCCAGTAGCTTTTTACACACAATTCAAGGTGCTGATTTATAGCCCTAAACAGCTTAGGCCCCAGGTGTCTGAAAGACTGCCTCTTCCCTTAAATTCTGTCACAGCCTCTGAGGTGGGCTGAGAGCACCCTCTTGCGAGTACCAACTGCCTGTGAAGTTGGGCATGCAGAGATACATTCTCTATAGTTGCTCCACAATTAGGGAACTCTCTCTCCCCTTGGAGATCCACCTAACCTTGAGCCTGCTTACCTTTCAGAAGAGATGTAAGACCTTTTTTTGTTTGGCCAGGCATTTGGTGGGCTAGGATAGGGTTGGGTGGGATTGGGTGGAGGAGTTAGGGAAAAGGTTGTTGGGTGGGTTTTAGGGTTTTTAAATTGATTTTTAAAATATGTTTTTATATATGTTTATACATTTTACGTTTATATGTTTTTTATATTTTTGTAAGCCACCCTGAGCCTTTGAGGGGAGGGTGGGGTAAAATCAAATTTAAAAATGAATATGGTAAGTCTGCTTCTGTTGGTGGAGTAATAGTTCGCTGTAGCAACCCTATTAGCAGTGGGGCCGGTGTTTGTAGCAGTTAATTGAGCCCAGAGCGATAGAACTCGCCCCATTGTGACTTGAGTGGGAGGGGTTTGTGGAGACCTTGTGGATTTATCATCCCAACCCCCATGGAGGAAATAGGAGGGTTGCATCTTCCCTTCGGCCTGGCAGCCTAGGCCAGGTGCTGTCACTTCCTTTTGCTTCTCCCAGTGCCCACAAAGGCAAGGGAGGGGTCCGCTGGGACGGATGCAACACCAGAGGGGGTCGGGCTTGGCTTCTGTGATGCTTTAGACTGAGGAGGGATCTGCAGGTGAGCCCAGTAGAGGCTTGTCTCCATTGACATTGGGCCCTGTTAGCCTTGGATACCATTGTTTTTCTTTAATAAAAAGGGTTGCTGCCTGTTACACCCAGTTTACCATGTTCGCCTCTTTGTCTCGCTGGTGGAGGTGCAATGAAATAAGCAATAGTTTCCCTACTCCCACCCTCCAGCCTTTTAAAAAGTTCTCCTTAATCATAGATTTGTATAGGCGCAAGTTCCGTAGCTGGTTTATGTTTAGTTTTTTATCGCTTTCATAATTCTGTCTAGTGTAGTTTTCCTCTTGACGAATTAGCTCAGAGATTAGTTCAGGGCTCACAGGTTTTTACTTTGCTGTATGCTTCTGAAGCTCTGTAGCTCTCTGTTTTATTGATTGGAGCCCACCCTCCAGGCCCAAATTGGTTTGATATATCCTTTTACAGTGTCTCTTCCAGAGCCGGGTTGCCCCACACTGTGTTTTTCCAGACAATGAGTCATTGTGAAGGGGACCCTGAATTACAAAATCTCTACACTTGTTTTGATAAGCATTGCAGTGTTTCAAATCTACAGAAAGAGCAGGGTGGCTTTCACATGATTTGAATCTGCTTGTGCCTTCAGAGCCTTTGTGTTAGGTGAAGCATATCTTCTTTAGTAATGTGGCATGCTTTTGTAGCATTTAAGTTGCCTAATAGTTGTTACGCGATACCCTTTTTTCATTATATATAACCACAGACATGCCCATATGTGCGTGCTTTCTCTCTCTCTCTCTCTTTCACTGGTCATGGCTGTGTAATAAAGAGTCTATTGAGTTGTGAACCCAAAGCAGGAATTCAGCTCTTTTGAGATGTATGAAAAATGCTTTATCCCGGCATTTACTTTGCGATGACAATGAATCATCTGAGAATTTACAAATAAGTCAATTTGTTGGCTTATGAGTTGCAATCTAGTTTAAAAGGGGTCTTTTGAGAAGCTAAGGACTTGATAGCAGATGTTTCTGTTTGTCTAAAGGACTCTCAGCTTAGTTTTTCACTCTCTGTACAAATAATGGAGTGGAGATGACCTTGTGGTAACTGGGTAGTTTTTGAAGACATACTTTTAGGATTAATGGTCATCTTTACTAAAAGTATCCTGAACCTAAGCCCCACCAGGAGAAGCTGGCCATTTTGAGAAACCGAACTTAACAGAGGACAACTTGTTGCTTCTGACTCTCATTCTAAAACAGTGAGTGATTATGGTCTTTTGGCAAGATTACAAATTTGGGTACATACTGGCCCGGTTTTCTGGGAAGACCGTTATTCCCCTCCTTCTCCGTTAGGTATTCTGGGGACATGGTTTACAAAGTTTATGAGGACGTACCCTGGTAGAAGAAAGACCCACCATCAATGGCCGGCAGTTTTAATTAATCTTTAAAGAGATTCGACTCCAGGGATTAGGAACATGAATTGGGGGAATTACCCATTCATAAGGAGTCTAACTCTCACAACTTTCCAGCTAAAATGGTGCAACATTGCCTGGCTGCCATGGTGCCAAAAAACCCAACATCTCAGCCCTGTCATTTATACTGGTAGTGGAAGGGAAGCAAATAATATCCCCCTATAACTGTCAGAGCAGAGGAGCATTGGTACTTGGCAAAAAGTATCCCAAGTCTGAGAATCTAAGAGGAAAAAAGAACCCCTTGAACACACTGGGTGACCTATGCCTCAGTTCCCCATCTGCAATATGAGAAGAAGAATGGCCTGCCGCATAGGGTTGTTGAACTGGAAAAGGATTGCAATGCACCTTGCACACTGAAAATGCTGTATACACAATAAATCATAACAATTACAAAGACCTACCCTTATTTCTTTGGTCACACACCTGATTTCCCTCTACAACTTTAGTTCTGAGTTGTCTCCGAACTCGTGTAACTTTAACCATCATCTTTCTAACAATGCCTCAATTCTGCCTCTTGTCTACTGACCTATATCTCAACTGTTCTTTTTGTGAGACAAAACTGAAATCATCATCTTCCCTTCAAAGTCCTCCCATTGCTTTTCTTCTTCACCACTGATAACAAATCTACCTCCCTTCTTTTCTCAGAGGTGCGTACCCCAACATTGAAATTGACACTGGCATTAAAATAATGTTTTTAATAATAAATTATAATTCTAGGAGTGGGTGTTTTTATTGGTGGTTTGTGGTGTCTGTACCTTTAGGGAACACCACATTCTCCCCCTCCCCCCCAATATTTTTCTCTGGGAAGACTAGAAACATATGTGTTTTCTCCTAGATTAACCGTATCTAAGCTGTAGTAGACTTTTCCACTTTGTTAATGTATCCCTGTCTCTCCCTACGTTCTCCTCTCCCTTGTATCTCCCCCCCCACACACACACACTTTGTCTCACCTAGATTGTAAGCCCCTTAGGACAGGGACCTGTCTCTAAGGAATGATTGGTCAATAACGGGTACATTGCTAGTGCAATATATTTAAATAATAATAATAATAATAATAATAATTAATTAATAATAAATTTATCATCTGAACTACTTGGTCTCCAAATGTTTATCCAGTGAAGGATATTCCACAACCTTCCATGGCAGCTTGTTCTATTGCCCTATTAAATATTAGAAAGATCTTCCTAATATTTAACCAAATTCTGCTTTCTGCAGTTTAAATTTATTTCGACTTGTCCTTGTCTCCTTTCCCCACCTGCAACTCTGCCAATCCATTATTAGACAAACCAATACAAACCAATGATACACAAAGTGGTGCTGAAAACATCACAGGAAATTGGGATCCTGCAGGATGTTTTGTTTTTTTTCAATATAAAAAAGAAAAAATTATCACTTTAAGGAAATGTATCATCCAGTGACAGCTGTAGAAACTAGAACTGAGTAGTAATTCGTAACATGACACAAATAAAAGATGTACTACAAACTTGGAGAAAGGAAGACCTCTAATTCACATTGGGATTAAGTTCAATAAATATAGTAGGCATCTACCTTTTTCTTTGAATACGCTGCTCAAAAGTATAAGGATTCTATTACCTTTCCTTTCCTGATATAATAGATTATTGCTACAACAGCAATAAACTATGTACTGAGATAGTAAAAATATTCAACATGATGGGATAATTCATCTTCAGTATCTACATCATCATTCATCAGCTGACTGGATAAAAGAAATCTTTAGATTGTTCATAATCATAGATGAAATAATCATGTTGGTGTTTCCCAAGATGTAATTTATACAGGAAATGTACAGAGTCCAGGAAGCACCAAGGGCTGCAAAGTTTACTCTCAAAAGCAATCATCACTTTCTTTTAGCCTCAGGCATTTGAGAGGTCCACCAGTAGATTACTATCTTTGCAATAAAACATATTACCATTTGCTAACCTCACATAATCAAGAGATGCAACCACCATTACAATGACAGTTTGTGGAGTAGGGTTTGGAGAACAGCACTTCTGAACTTTCCAGTTCAATTTGGGAAGATTTAATGCATGCACGTTGCAACTCTAAATCTGATACTTCAAAAGGTCAGCAGGTGGGGAAAGGAGACCGCTTATTCAAAAGCATTTTATCTATAATCTACATAATGAATACTTTAGCTATTTCTTCCATAATCTCAAATGTTCGTAACTAACTAGGGCTGAAACAAGTATTTGGTGTGAATAAAAAAATTGACAAATGTGTTATATTTGTATCTGTTTTAACAAAAAGGATATTAAGAGATATTCACTGCGGCTCTGTTAGCTGTTCTGAATATTTGTTGCAGTAGTTTCCAGTATTGGTTACTTTGGTATTTCAGGTTCCGTATTTTGGTTGCTTTCGCATTTCAGTATTTAGTATGTCATTCACTATTTCACTTGGGCAGTATTATGTAGTATTTCGGGGGTGGACAGAATTCTCAACCCCAATTCAACCCCAATTCTCAACCCCAAGAGCTGATTATCAAAATTTTCATATGGCCAAGAGTCACAAAGCAGACACACACATACACATGGAGCATCTCCCAGGCTGAGCCCTACCTCTCTGCTTCATCAGTGCCAGTGTTAGTTGGTCTTGGATGCTGAGAATCTGAGGAACAGATGTGATTCCACTGTTGAGATTTGTGTGCAATGAAGTAAGTCACAGGACCTATTAAGGCAGCATGGGGCCTCAGACTGGTCCTGGCTAAGAGCCACACTTGAACTGCCTGAGAGCTGCATATGGCTCCCGAACCACAGCTTACCTACCCCTGTACTGTTCTATAGTAATATATTGAGTGTTTTCAGATGAAACCACTTCCATTCCATCCCGGTCCACTCCAGGCTGTGGCGGGACCTGTCACTCCAGGAAGCGGGTGGGGTGACGCATCCCCACTCCTGAGCTGAGTGCAGCACCCCTCCCCTCTGTCTGATGGGCGGCCATGCAATTTTTATGATGATGATGATTAATAATAATAACAATAATGAATCAAGCATTTATATAGCGCCAGCAATGTTCCTGACGCTTAGGGATGGGCGAACAGAACGCGGTTCGGATGTTTGGTCGTTCGGTTTGAAACCCGAGATTGGGTTCGATGGTTCGGTTCAGCTGAGTTCGGTTTGGCCAAACTTGGCCCAACATTCAAAAATAGCGAAACCGAAACGAAATCAAAACCGAAACCTAATTTTCAGACCTGGAAAGACATTTTTCCTGCCCCCAAACTCATCCGAACACGACCGAACTGTTCAGTCGTTCACGAGTTCGGTTTGGACGTTCGGTTCGGACATCCAAACAGACCGAGTTCGGTCCGAACATTCGAACCGCGTTCGCCCATCCCTACTGATGCTTTACAAAGTAATTGAATAGACACGGTCCCTGCCCTAGGGCTTACAATCTGAGAGACAGGCAGGGGGAGACGAAAAAGGGGAACAGAGGGAGCGACAAGGAGTGTAACATTCACGAAGATGCGAGGTCCGAGGTGGACACGCTTGGCTTGCTTACATCAAGAATGATGGCTGGCTGGTCCATGTGTGAGGATATGAGTACACAGACCTCAGGTAACAGATTGTACTGGATGGAAGGTATCAACAGGAGTTAGGTGAGGGGAGTGAGGAGTCGGGGAGGGCAAAGTGGAAGAGGTGGGTCTTGAGGAGGAATTTGAAGGTACAAAGGGAGGGGGCGAGGCGGATGTCGGCAGGGAGGGAGTTCCAGGCATAGGGGGTAGCTAGGGAGAAGGGACGAAGGTGGTTAGGGGAGCAGGGGAGGCATGGGAGGGCGAGAGAGGGGACAGAGGAGGAGCAGAGTTCACGGACTGGAGTACAGAGGGAAATTAGTGTAGAGAGGTAGGGGGGAGCAAGGTTATGAAGAGCTTTATAGGTGAAGACTAGGAGCTTGTGCAGGATTCGTTCAGGAAAGGGGAGCCAGTGAAGAGAGGAGAGGAGGGGCTGCACGTGGTCAAAGCGATGGACGAGGTGGATGACCCTGGCAGCAGAGTTTTGGACGGAGATAAGGGGAGAAAGGGGAGAGTGGGGGAGGCTAGTGAGAAGGAGGTTACAGTAATCAAGGCGAGAGATGACCAGAGCATGAACAAGGGTTTGCGCAAAGGAGACAGAGAGAAAAGGGCGAATCTTAGCAAAATGTTATGGAGGGAAAAGTGACAGGATTTGGCAAAGGAGCGACAGGATTTGGCAACATGGCCACCATGGCACCCAGCACCCGCCGCCACTCCAGACCGGGTTGAGTGAAGTGGGCTATCCAATATGAGAGGCCGCTTTATTCCAGGTCCACCAGTTGGCTCACGACGATGGTGGACTTTAGCCTCGGCTGTCACTCAGGAATTTCCCCAAGTCACAGCTCAGGCTAAACTCCACTACAGGAGGGAGGCGGGGTTGTAGAGGGCTGTGTGGCCACTCCTGTGGGCAGCATCTCCACTCCAAGATGGATTGAGCTGCTCAGCTTCCCTGCACTTGTGTGCCTGTCTCCCTGCACTGACCTTGCAATGTGGTGGGGCTGATTGCCAGCCATATGGCTGCACAAGAGTTGGGCCTGTGCAGCTGGTCTGGCTGCACCCAACATTACAAACTTCACAACGGTGCCAAAAATAAACTGCATATTCATTTGTGGGAATAAATATACAAATTATCTTTGCAAATATGAAGTATAACATCCATTTCAGCCCTATTCTTATTGGAAATGGCAGGACACCTGTTGTAAGCCTTTGCAGACCCAGTGAAATATATTTGTAATGTTCTCCAGTTCTTGCACCAGTGTGCTGCGCTTTGTCATACTGTCACTTGATCTGTATGGAACTTGATCTGTTCAGTTCCATACTGAGGCTCTGGCATTGGGCCTCCCTCTGTTGTGTCAGCCCGAGGGCAATGTGCCTCCTATAGCTCGCTGGGCTTACTCACTTCTGTCTGGGGACTACAGAGGCCAACTCACAGCCTGTTCCTTGGTGGTCTCTCTCTCTCTGGTACTTTTTACATGGGCCGCAGCGCGAGGGGGTAGGTGTGCGCTGCCGTCCCTGTCCGGTGGGGGCGGGGAGGGTATAGACGGGTGCACACCCATCTACACCCACCTCCACCCATCTGCACGCACGAAGCAACCACCGTTTTCACCGGTTGCTCCATTCATGGGGGATGGTTGGAGGTGGGTGTGTTGGAGGTGGATGGGTGTGTACGCACCCCCACACCCCCGCTGCAGGATTTACACAAGACTCACCCATGCATGAACACCCAGATTTCTGGGTGTTCATGCGTGAGTGCCGCCCGTATAAAACAGTCCCCACCCCCTCTTTTCTATAGTCCCTTAACCACCCAGTTAGCCATCAGCTCCTTCCCCTGCTTCCAGCAAGACCAGTCAGCCTGGAGGTGCGAATACTAATGTCTATCCCTAAAGGATCACGCCATGCTACTCATGTCAGTCCTCAATTCAGGGCTTCACCATGTACATACATAAGTTGTTCCATTACATCCACCTTCTTTCAACCATGTTGTTTATTTCCCCACATACTCTATTTCCTTCTCTTCTACTCTTCAGAACAGTTTTTAAGTTACTCTTTGGTTTATTTAAATTCATATCACACCCTTCCCTAAAGACTCAGGACAGGTAATTTCTTTTAATAAATAGAATATAAACAAGGCATAGAAACACACACACACCGTCCCTGTCTGCCAAATGCTTGACTAAACAGAAGAGTCTTGCATTGCCTCCAATAGACACTTGGGCTCTGCCTTTGGCAGACCTCCAGGCAAGGAGGTTATACATGCACAATACAGTCTGGTGGCCATTTTGTGCATGCTCAATGAATTATTTTATTTTATTTTTTTTAAATGCTCTCACCGAGAACTTGGAGAAACAGACCCAGGTCTCAATTCATCTGAGACAAACCAGGAACCAGGATTTCTATTAGGATTACTAAGGTCTTCCTCTTTTCTTCCTCTTCCGTACCTTAAAACACTGTTTTCCTGGGAAAATCAAAGACACTACAGCAACACCCTAGATGACTGAGGGTTCTGAGTTAGCCTCTTGGTTGGGAAGTTAAATGCAGTGTCCACAGGCAGATCTTAGTGGCTTTTCTCTGTGTGCTACAGTGGCATTTACCCTAACGCTGTTGTAGTTAAAGATCTTTTGGCATTTCTTTTATAAGCCCCAAGATATAACCTGACTTTACAAATTCACCTGAGACTCAAACATAGCATGGAAGTACAGAAGTGACATTTTAAGCAAAAGTCAAATCTAATTTGGTTTAATTTCTTATCCCCAGGCGTCCATTTCCCTGCAAAACCTTGACTCTCAGTGTGAAAGTATCAAATTGGATATCTGCTTCTGAGCTACTGGAGAAGGAGAGAAAAGCTTTAGAAGCTCTCTTTATGATCTGTAAGTCCAGCGAGTCTGGCATGGGGTGGGTTATGGGAAAGGAAAATAGTCATCTTTTTCAGTAGCAATGGAAAGTTTGTTGTATCACTATGGATTAAAGTCTGAGGTGCACCTTTACAAGCTTGCGTTGTAGAACGCGCAACCCAAGAGGCGGAAGATGACCACGGTGGCTTTAAGTCACCTCCTAGTCCCACCTGATCCCAGGTTGATCTCTGGCTATAGCCATAACTTTAACAGCTCTGGAAATTTGTCATAGCAATCCCAACATAGACTCCCTATCGGTGCTGCAGCACTCCTCCTCACCAAGATACAAACCACCCAGGTTGCGGGTATTCCCTTTATGCTGGCTTCATGGAAAGGCCTTGGAAAAATATCCCTACAGTGCTTGTACCAGAGGGGAATCTTTCTGTGGATGGAGCTGAGGCTTTTGCCATTCTTCTCTGTTTCTTCAGCCTTATTACCCTGTGCAGGACAACTGGAGAAGATGTGATGACACACCCACCCCCCTGTACATTGATGTGTTTGCCCTGGCGGTTCTACAGATTGGATTCCAGATCGTGTGATTTGGGTTCATCTGCTCATTGGTTTTACATAATCCAGGCTATTTGGATTTGTGTGTTTTAATAATATCCCTTATCAAGACGTAAGAACATAAGAAGTAACATACCGAGTCCATCTAGCCTAGCATCTTGTCTCTGACAGTGGTCAGCTCTGGTAGCTCAAGAGATGTATATGTACAGGTCATGGAGGTGTGACCCATTACTGTTAACCCCTCTCAGTTACTGGTAGCCAGAGGTTTAAGCCCCAACTAGTAGGTGTTTATGGCTCTATCCTCTTAAGAATTTATCTAATTTCCGTTTGAAGCTAGTTATGCTGCTGTCTTTCACAGCCACCTCTTGCAATGAGTTCCACAACTGTCTTGTCCGCTGTGTGGAAAAGTACTTCCTTTTGTTTGTTTTAAATCTACTGCCATTTAAGTTCAGAGAGTGTCCCTTTGTTCTCTTAACTGTGAAAAAGAGCAAATGACAGTTTCCTATTTACTTACACCATGCCACTCATGATTTTATAAACTTCTATCATATCCCCCCTTAATCGTCTCTTCGCCAAGCTAAACATCCTCAACCAGTTGAAGTCTCCTCAGATGGAATTTGATCCATCCCTTCTGTCACCCTTGTTGCCCTTTTCTGAATGTTTGCCAGTTCTATTATATCTTTCTTGAGATTGGGCGACCAGAACTGCACAAAATATTCCAAGAGGGGTCATACCAATGTTTGATACAGTATCATTATGATACTTTGCCTTTTATTTTCTATTTCTTTTGCAATAATGCCTAGCATTCGGTTTGTCTTTTTGGCTTCTGCCACACACTGAGCTGAAGTCTTCAAGGAACTAGTATCCACAATGACTCCAAGATCCTTCTTCTGAGTAGTTACACCCAGATTTGAACCAGTCATCATGTATGTATAGCGAGGATTATTTTTTCCCTTTGTGCATCACCTTGCACTTACATTATATTTCATTTGCCATTTTCTTGCCCATTCACTTAGTTATGAAAGATCCCTCTGAACTTCCTCACAGTCTGTCTGGGTCTTAACTATCTTGAATAATTTGGTGTCATCTGCAAATTTTGCCACCTCATTCTTTACTCCCTTTTCCAGATCATTAATAAATATGTGAAAACAGTACTGGCCCCAGTACTCACCTCTGAGGCATCCCACTCTCTACCTCTCTCCAACTTGAAAAATGACGACTTATTCCTACCCTTTTTTCCCTGTCTTTTAACCAGCTACTAATCTATGACAGAACAGTTTTGAACATTTTGATGAAGGTTTTTAGCAGAGAAGCTCATTCTGTGCACAAACCAAAAGACAACTGCTCAACTCAAAGAGAATGTTAGAGGAATTATTTGTAAAGGGACAGAGAATAAAACGGTTAATATCATGTCTCTATTTAAATCTATGGTGCGACCACACCTTGAGTATTGTATGCAGTATTGTATTCAGATGGGTCACCCCATCTGAAAAAAAGATCTAGACTGTTTTTAAATGGCGTCACCGGGTGGGGGGGTGCCTGGGCGTGCATTTGGGGGCATGCGTATGGTCACACACACATCCCAGCTCACGGCCTCACTTATCCCCATGCACGGCATAAAACCTCTGTTTTCCCTGGTTGCTCCATGTGTGGGAATGAGTGGGGGGAGAGTAGAGATGCATGTTAGGCGGGAGCACACACGCACCCCCACTCACCGTGTGCGCACCGTGTCCTTTACACAGGCCTCTTCCACTCATGAACATGCAGATTTCTGCATGTTCATGAGTGGGAGAGACCCATGTGAAAAGGGCCCTAGTAGAAATAGAATAGGTACAGAAAAGATCAACAAAAACGTTAATGAGTATGGAACAGTTAGCTCCCCTACGAAGAGAGGTAATAGGTTAGGGCTCTTCAGCTTGCCGAAGAGATGACTGAGAAGGGGTATGATAGAAGTTTATAAAATCATTAGTGGTGTGGAACAAGTACATAGTATTTACCCTGTCAAATACTACTAGAATTAGAGGACACCCAATGAAACTAACATGTAGCAGATTTAAAACAAATAAAAGAATGTGAAATTCTCATGTACAACAGGCCATTGAGGCAATGACTATTTATGTATTTAAAGGGACTTTGAGTTAAACATAAGAACATAACTAGTGCCATACTCGGTCAGTTCAATGGTGCAATGAGCCCAGCACCTGTCTCCGACAGTGGCCAACCTCAGTCACTTGGAAGAAGTACCCAACAGGTCACAGTGGGGTGATCCGTTCCCTATTGTTCACTCCCAGCTCCCAACAGTAAGAGGTTACGTTCCCCAAAACCTACCCGGGTAATAGCTGCTAATGAACCCATCTTCCAGAAACCTGTCCAATCCTTTTTAAAATACAGCTATAGTATTGGCCTAAACCAAATCTTCTGGCAAAAAATTCCACAACTTAATTGTGCATTGAGTCAAAAAATACTTTCTTTTAAGTCTATCAAGTTTGATCCCCTTTGGCCACACAGGTCCGGAGTCTGGGGGTGCTTCTCAACCAACAGTTCCGCCTGGATCTCCAGGTGGAGGCTCTGGCAAGGGGAGCATTTCACCAGTTGCATCTGGTACAACAGCTGCGGCCACATGTTTCGGACTCGGATCTGGCCACCATCATCCATTCCTTTATTACCTCTCAGATTACTGTAACGCACTCTATGTGGGGCTGCCCTTGGCAGACTGTCTCTTAATGGGGACGGTTCACCACGAGCACATTATACCAGGACTCTGTTCTCTACACTGGCTGCCTATTATCTTCCGGGCCCAATTCAAGGTGTTGGTAATGACCTACAAAGCCCTAAACGGTAGGGGTGGGCGTGCCGGTAAATCCGGTATCCGATAATGCCGGTACTGGGCATACCGGCATTACCCGAAATCCGGTCCCGTTACCGGATTCCCGGTACCGGATTTTTTTACATTGCAGCCATTTAAATGAATGGCTGCAATGTAAAAAGTCCCACCAAAAAAGTTTTTAAAAAAACTCTCCCCGAGTCCAGACTGTGCAGGTGGAAGGGGGGGACACCCCCCACCCACCCTGCCCAGCCTGGATTTTTTTTTAAAAAAAGACTCAGAGGCGAGCCCACCCCCCAGCACCAGCGGCCGCGGCGTCCCCGCAGCCGCCGGTAAGTATGACCCGATCCCTGGGGGGGGTGTTTAACACCCCCCCAACCCCCCAGGGATCACCCCTACTAAAGTTCAGTGCTTGCTTACCTTGCGGAGCTCCGGCTGCGGCGGCGGCGGGCGGTCCGGCGGCCTCAGCGCCGGCTGTGGCTGCCGGCGTCAGAGACGCTCTAGGCCTTCCGGGGAACTTCCGGGTTTCCCCGGAAGGCCTAGAGCGTCTCTGACGCCGGCAGCCACAGCCGGCGCTGAGGCCGCCGGACCGCCCGCCGCCGCCGCACCCGGAGCTCCGCAAAGGTAAAGCACTCAACTTTAGTAGGGGTGATCCCTGGGGGGTTGGGGGGGTGTTAAACCCCCCCCCCAGGGATCGGGTCTATACTTACCGGCGGCTGCGGGGACGCCGCGGCCGCTGGTGCTGGGGGGGGGGCTCTTTTTTTTAACAAAAATCCAGGCTGGGCAGGGTGGGTGGGGGGTGTCCCCCCTTCCACCCGCGCAGCCTGGGAGGGGGAGGGGGGAGGAATTGTATTCCATTGATTTCAATGGGGACACTGCCCCATTGAAATCAATGGAATAAAACCGGTACTGGATACCGGATTTAATCCGAGAATCCGGTTCTTTGAGAACCGGAAAACCGGTAAATCCGGTATCCGGTAATTGCCCCGGGGTCCCACCTCTACTAAACGGTCTGGGCATGGCTTACCTGCGGGACCGCCTCAGGCCCCGGATCGTATTGCGGCCCCTGCGGTTGGCCAGGGATGCCTGACTCGAAGTCCCTCAGGTTTCCCGGGTGGCAACAATGGGGAGGGCGTTCTCGGTGGCTGCTCCCAAGCTGTGGAATTCCTTCTGGACGGAGGCCCGCTTGGCCCCGGAGTTCCCCTCTTTCTGAAGACAGTGTAAGACCTGGCTGTTCCGCCGGGCCTTTGGAGAGGGAGACAGGTAGGGTGGGTTGGGGAGGGGAGGCGGGTTCTGCCCTTTTTGTATATTTGTAATTAATTTTAAATTGTATATTTTGTGTTTGTTTTGTTGTTATTATTGTTATATGTTTTGTAAGCCTCCCCGAGCTGCTCTGTGAGCAGGAGGGTGCGGGACAGAAATATAATGAAATAAAATAAATAAACTGCAGATTAAGGCCTCTGTTTGATGAAGGGTGTCTTGCTGGCCAAAATAATTCAGTACAGTTTTGTAGACAGAAATACGCTGGTGTGTTTGCATTGCATTTATTGCAGGTACTCCACACTTAAATGCCATGATCCTTTTGCTTGTATACCATGTCTGTAGGCCTCTTATGTGCTGTAAAATACACTCACAAATATTTGTCAGTGTAAAAATGTGGGTACGAAATCAGAATCCATTTCAAAACTTAGCACCCTAAAATTACATCACTGACTTTTTCTTGTGTCAGAGCTATTCCAGAAATGAGGCATCAAGAAACAAGTTGGGACTTCTTAATTCTGAGGGTCATTCTTAGACTCAACACATCTTAGAGATGTTGCTGGGAAGATCCAACTTTCATCCCTGACATAAGATCCATGCTGGCCCTTGTGCCCTTAGGGGGATTAACATAGGCCAGCAGGGAATGCCACTATGTCAGCCAAAATTTATTCTGGCCCTTTGCATCCAATTTTAGACCCAATCACTAAAATAATTCTGTTCCTAAGCGTTTCTCTTCACATGCAGTCTTGCTAAAAATCTAGAAAATTGTTCCATAATAACTAGTTTTGAATCCCTCAGTTCCCTTTCTTCATCTTCTCGAGCTAATTGGGTGCCCATAAAATAAGTCCAGGTAAATTTTGATTCTTTATGTCAGTCGTACATATTAGCAAATGAGTCTCACTGTCTCACCCAGTGCTTTATTGTCCCCTGGATCAAATTTGCTGGAGGGCAATCTTTCCAAAGGTTAATAGCATTATGAAGTTGTCACTCAGTCAAAAGTTCTTATGCATAGGACTAAAATCTGGTTGTTTTAGTAACAGTACTAGACGTTCACACCAAGCAGTTAATTGAGGTGCTGTTTGCCAACCTCAGACCTATTCCTGTAAATTAGAACTACATGTAGACCACCAGCTACTGCTTTAAATTTCCCTTAACAACATGGAAATGTTTATGGAGACTGGTACCTCCCACACTTTATCCTCGTTTGCTGACATTTGAAAACCAATTATCGTTAACCTTGGCTGATCTTTCTCGCTGACTATCCTCCCGTTGGTTTTCCATATGTCACTGGATACGCCATACAATACACAGAAGGGAGGATAAACAGGTAGGTTATGAGACTGTATAATTCCACCTCTCCTTTAAAAGAGGATGCTTATGAAACATACATGGTTCGGGGCTGCATTGGTTACAGTTGGGGCCAAATGCGGCCCTCAGCAAGTTTTTATATGGCCCCTTTCCAGAGCCTGGATCTGGCCCCTGGATCCAGTCTCTACCCCAAAGCACTGAAAAACTGAGTTCAGAATAAGGGAGCAGAGAGGAGGTCATGCCCACAAGGGTAGGGGACAGATCCACAGCACAGATCCATGATCTGGGCCTTCCTTTTCTTGAATACACCCATTAAACCCCCCCTGCCCTTAACCTCTATGTGGCCCTCGGAGCTTGTACTAATTTTCCATGTGGCCCCCAGGACACAAAAGGTTCCCCATCCCTGTTCTAAACGGAAGTAGCATTTGAAAGAAAATACTGATAGAACTAGGTACAGCTGATATGTAGGAGTCGACAAAGCCAAAGTTCACAACTCTGATACAAAGAATTCAGTCTCATATTTTTATGCAGCCCATAACTTCGGTGTATAGAGCTGCGGATCTCAATTAAGGAAAACTTGTCTCCTTTCTAGGGTTTTTTTTCTCCATCCTACTCACTTCTCCCATTATCTATCAAAACCCACCATACAAACATAGGGGCTGATCCTAAACCCCCATACATGCATCTCACACATGCACATACATGTGCAGCACAGTCCCCATTGCAGGGGTGCACACGGGGTTCACGGGGGTGCACACTATGTGTGTACATCGCATGTGTGTCATGCGGGAGTTAGTCCTTGCCTTTTTTCCTTCTCATAAGAACACAAGTAGTGCCATACTGGGTCAGATCAATGGTCCATCAAGCCCAGCATCCTGTCTCCAACAGTGGCCAATCTCTTTCTCTTGGGAGAAGTACCCAACAGGTCACGATGGGCAATCCATTCCCTGTTGTTCCAGCCACCAACTGTAAGAGGTTACATTCCCCAAACCTACCTGGCCAATAGCCATTAATGGACCGATCCTCCAAGAACTTATCCAATCTCTTTTTAAAACTAGCTACACTATTGGCTGTGACCAATTTCTCTGGCAAGTTCCACAAGTTAATTGTGCACTGAGTGAAGAAATACTTTCTCTTATTTGTTTTAAATCTGCTATCAGTTAATTTCATGGAGTGTCCCTGTGTTCTAGTACTCTTAGAGAGGGTAAATAACCACTCCCTATTTACGTGTTCCACACCACCCATGATTTTAGAAACTTGGATCTTATCCCCTCTCAGTTGTCTCTTCTCCAAGCTGAAGAGCCCCAACCTATCCACCATCTCCTCATACAGGAGCCGTTCCATACCTGTGATCATTTTTGTTGCCCTTCTCTGTACCTTCTCATTCTGCTATGTCTTTTTTGAGATGGAGTGACCAGAACTGCACACAATATTCCAGGTGTGACCGTACCATAGATCTATATAGAGGCATTATAATAGTTTCAGTTTTATTCTCTATCCGTTTCTGAATGATTCCTAACATTCTGTTTGTATTTTTGACCACTGCCCCACACTGAGCTAAGGATTTTAATGTATTGTCCCCAATGACTCCAAGATCCCTTTCCTGAGTGGTAACTCCTAATTTAGAACCCAGCAACTGGAGAGACGCAGAGTCCCTAGGGACTGTATTCCCCTGGCAGACCTCGACATGGTTGATGATGAAGAAATCTGTGTGCTGCTGGGATCATTGAGACCCACCATGTGTGCTTCCGACCCATGCCCATCCTGGCTATTGAAGGCGAGTGCTGAGGCAGTTGACAGGCATTACTAATGCCTTCTTTAGGGAGGGGAGGGTGCCAGCTGCCCTCAAATGTGCGGATGTCCACCCCCTCCTCAAGAAACAGTCTCTTGACACTGGAGTGCTTGCCAGTTATCGCCCGGTTTCCAATTTGCCTTTCTTAGGGAAGGTAATTGAGAGAGCACTGACTGTGCGACTACAGAGACACCTGGACTCCAACAATATTTTGGGAGAATTCCAGTCTGGGTTCAGACCTTCCCATGGGGTAGAGACCACACTTGTCAGGGTGTTGAACGATCTGCTGGTGATCTTAGATCGATGACAGCTGGCCATTTTGGTCATGCTGAACCGTACGGCAGCGTTTGATATGATTGACCATAAGTTGCTCCTTCGGCAGTTGAGGGATATCACTGGTGTGACTGAAGCTGCCAGTTGGTGGTTTCAGTCATACCTGGGAAGGAGGAGCCAATCAGTGGTGATGACTGGCTATGCATCATCCCTGAGGGGCCTGAATTGCGGTGTTCCTCTAAGTTCTATTTTTTCACCCATCTTCAACATATACATATACTGCTGCAGTCGGCCGGGGGCACCCTTTTTGAGGTTCATCATGTTCGTCAGGGGGCCACTTGGAGAGGGCATTCTTGGTCACTGCGCCTCGGATGTAGAACTCCCTTCTGGTGGAGGGTCATTTGGCCCAGGACCTTCACTCCTTCAGACGTCAATGTAAAACCTGGTTGTTCCACCAGGCGTTTGGTGAAAGAGACAAGTAGGAGGGAGTGGGATAGTATATTTTAAAATAAATAAATATAAATAAATCAAATAAAAGTTTGTTCAGCTCCCCGCCCTACCCAGGACATGCAGGTGGTGGGACGGCTTTCTGGCCATGGGCATGTTTGTCCGGTTGTTCAGTGCTCCTCCCCAATCTGGACCGTGTCAGCTGCAGTTTACCCACCCAGGCTAGGCCTGGGAGTCACCGCACCATCTGCACATTTGGTTTTGCCCTTTGTTTTAAACACAAACTCTTGCAACATCATTTTTTTTTTATTTTGTAGAAAGGTTTTGATTTCTCTTAAATGTCAGTCAGTAATCACTAGGCGAATAGTTACGAAACTGTATCTTGAAGACATTTTTCACCAAAGGGGTGGTGGTGGGGTGTGTGTGTGTGTGTGAGAGAGAGAGAGAGAGAGAGAGAGCAGTGTTAATCATTATCACTGCATTGTGAAATAATAAAAGCAAACTGGGAATTCAGCGGTTCCAGCAATTACTAATGTAGTGTGGAGTCTTTCACCTCAAGATTACTTGGTAATGATGAAAAGCCTTTACCATTTGACTGGTAATAACTTATTACACTGCTGTCAACGTTAGGCAATGTAAGAAGGTTATTCAGAGCAGTGTTTTGCTACCCATACACTGAGGAAAGCATTTGTGGTATTAGAGGGAAGTTGATTTTAGCTCAGTTAGCAGACCTATTAATATTCTAGGGAAGCTTATTAGTTTTAAGAGAATGAAAGGCCATTTGATTAGAACAACTTGCAGCAAGCTGCTTTCTCGGCCTGCTGTGACATGTATTCTGCGGACACATCTCCAAGTTCTTAATCGTATTAGAATGTAGTTGGTGTGCTGTCCTGGAACTTGGTCACATTATGCCTAGAAGCATTTAATAAGGTATTTTGTTCAGCCCCTGTGCCCTAGAAGGCATATATTTCACCTCATTAATGTCCATGTAATAGTACTATAGCTATAAAAATAATGCCTATTACATTTAAATAACATCCATCCCAGAGAACTTCTGTAATGTTATAAAATGAAATACAAACTCTAACAAGGTTGCTTTATCAACCATTCAAATGTAGCTCCCTTTGCAGTGCAACATAACAGGGCAACATAGTTTAGGATAGTAATAGCCTTAGTCAGTGTTTACCCAGCTTGGAATATGACCAGGACACTGAGGTAAACACCTCATATCTTACAAAAGTTTACCTTGGCACCAGATGGTATCAAGTAGAGCTGAAATGAATATTTGGAGAAAAAACAAGAAAACAAATTAAATTAACACTTCACCACAAGTGGTGAAGCAAATCATTGTTGCCCATTTCTGTTTTGTTGGATATCAAGTTGGGATTTTCAATTTGGTTATTATTTCATGGTTTTGGTTGTTTTGGTTAGGTAATTTTGTAAATACTAGCATAAGAACATAAGTAGTGCCATACTGAGTCAGACCAATGGTCCATCAAGCCCAGAATCCTGTCCTCCAACAGTGGCCAATCTTGATCGCATGGAAGAAGAACCAAAAGTCACAATGGGCAATCCATTTCTTCTTGTTCACTCCCAGCTCCCGACAGTAAGAAGTTCATCCCGTAACCTACTTGGTTAATAGCCATTAATGGACCTACTCTCTAAGAACTTATCCAGTCCTTTTTTAAACCCAGTTATACTACTGGCCCTGATAACATCTTCTGGCAACAAATTCCATAAAGTACTTCCTTTTATTTTAAATCTGCCAGCGGCTAGTTTCATGGAGTGCCCCCTAGTTCTAGTACTATTGGGGAGGGTAAATAACCATTCCTTATCTACTTGTTCCACACCACTCAATATTTTATAAACCTCTATCATGTCCCATTTCAGTGGATGTTTTTACACACACATTTCTCCTGGATGTTTGCTGTTACATCCTGAACTTCCTGTGTGTCTAAATCACTCACCCAGATCTTAAACATCCGGATCTTTGAACTTCTGCGTAGAACTTCTCCCAGAACATTTGTGTGTAAAAAGTTCTCCTGATAAACTGCTTTGCTCCAGGCAGCTGTGGTCACTTGGTTTCTATAGCAGCCTGTCACATCTACAGCTGTGGCTACTTTAGGCTGCCTCAGGGCAGTGTTTGTGTGAAGAATGCATCCAGGAACTGCCTCAGGCAGTGTGTGTGTAAAAAATGAATCCGGAACTTACTTGTGGACTTGTAAACCCAGAAGATTGAAAAATCTGGAACTTTAACATGTGTGTAAAAATGCCCAGTCTTCTCTTCTCTAAGCTGAAGAGACCCAGCTTGTCAAGCCTCTCTTTGTACAGAAGCTGTTCCATACCCTTTATCAATCTCGTTGCCTTTCTCTGTACCTTTCCTTGTTCAGCTATGTCTTTTTTGAGATGGGGCGACCAGAACTGCACACAAAATTCCAGGTGCGATCACACCATTGATTTGTATACAGGCATTATGACGTCCTCAGTTTTATTCTCTATCCCTTTGCGAATAATTCCTAACATTCTGTTTGCTTTTTTGACTGCTGCTGC
>QEPC01007499.1:8034514-8070135 GCA_003113815.1 Sphenodon punctatus | reverse complement strand
CCCCAAAGGCAGAGCGCGCAGCATGAAGCCCCCCCCAGCATGAAAAGGCAGAGCGCGAGGCAGCAGACAAACTTATCTGAGTCCCCAGCTGGAGAGGAGGAGGCGGTGGCGGCAGCAAACAGCAGGAAGAAAATGGCTGAGGGAAATTTTTTTCTCAAGAGGCCATGCAAGCCACTGATTGGCTTGTCGCCTCAACAAGCAAGCCCTGATTGGCTCACCGGTGAGCCAATCAGGGGCTTACTACCAGTGAGCCAATCAGGGGCTTGATCTATTGTTCACTGCCGGTGAGTCAAAGCAAGCCCCTGATTCACCGTCAGTGAAAGGGAAATCCGCTGGGATTTCCCTGGTTTCTGCGCTAATTCTGCCTAAGGCAGAATTCTGCGCAAAAACCGCGAATCACGGCAGCACGTTTCTCACGGGGCCCTGCTCATACCCTACCATCTCCACCTCCTTGCATACACATTAACTCCTGCACCTCCTTCTCCGTCCAGTTGCAAACTGCAGCCTATGTTTCCAGATGCCCTCACACTTGCAGACGGTGGACTCAATTCCAAATCCCTGCATGCGCGCTTTACATGCACTTGCACATGACTTGCGCGTGGGGTATAGTCCCACCTGCATGGGTGCACACAAGATGCAGGCAAGAGATGTATGTGCAGGGTTTGCATGGCACATGGGTTTCGGGATTGATCCCGCTGCCTGCAACTTAGAATGGAATGCCAGCACATGGGACCACACAATGTTCCCCTCATCGTGTGTGGGCACCCGGCGACAAACACATCTTTGGGAAATCTGACCACCTAACAAATGACCAGGTGAACACCTACTTGTGGGTGGCTGTTGAGTTGGTTTATTAACACCCTCTCTTATGCCCTTTTTGACAGAAGTGAAGTCATATTCTGCCATCTGTCCCAGTTTATAACAGGGACATCCAGCCTTGGCATTAAAAAGTTCACGTAAAAAGCTGTCCCTTCACCAGTATTTATTTTTGTTTGTTTTGTTATTTGCAGTGCTTCCCCCACCCCTATTCAACAAACCGCACAATAAAACCTTGCTCTTACTTTACAACACCATGCTTTAGGGGTGTGCATGTCATTTTCGTTATTACAATAATGATAATGAAAATTGTCATTTTCGTTATCGTTATTGCAATAACAAAAACAACAAATAATAATAATGAAAATAGAAACGAATACAACATTTTGTTTTTGAAATAAAGTGAAAACACTTAAAAATGTATTGCTATAGCCTTTTTGTTTCTTACACAATTCTAATGAAACTTGGGGAGGTTGTTCCCCCAATGGAGGGCACCATGTGTACCATGTTTCAAAACAATTGGATAAAGGAAACAGATTTAAGAAGACATTAAATATTGTGCATATTGTGAATAGGAATATTGTGATTGTGAATATTGTGATTTTTATTTGTGGTTTTATGAAAAGCTCCATACACAATCATGGCTCACACATACAGTCAACAATTCACAATTTAAAATTCATTAAAAGTACTACAAATATACTAAAAATACACTAAAAGGGCAGCATCAATCCCTCCCCTCTCTTAACCCACTCCACCCTACCTGTCTCCCTCTCCAAAGGCCCGGCAGAAGAGCTAGGTACACTGTCTTTGGAAAGAGGGGAGGTCTGGAGCCAGGCAGACCTCCATCAGGAGGGAATTTCACAGCCTGGGAGCGGCCACCAAAAATGCTCTCCCCATCATCGCCACCCGGGAAACTCGGGGGACTTCGAGTCGGGCGTCCCTGGCCAAATGCAGGGGCTGCAATATGACCCAGGATCTTAGGTGGTTCCGCAGGTAAGCAGGGCCCAGGCCGTTTAGGGCTCTATAGGTCATTACCAACACCTTGAATTGGGCCCAGAAGATAATAGGCAGCCAGTGCAGAGAACAGAGCACTAGTGTAATGTGCTCGCGACGACCCGTCCCCATTAGGAGACAGGTCGCCGCAATTTGCACCAGCTGCAACCTCTGGACCGTCCCCAAGGGCAGCCCCACGTAGAGTGCATTACAGTATTCTAATCTAGAAGTAATAAAGGCATGGATGATGGTGGTCAGATCAGACTCCGATTTGGCTGCAGCCATCGCACCAGATGTAATTAGCGAAATGCTCCTCTCGCCACCGCCTCAACCTGGGAATCCAGGCGGAGTTGTGAATCGAGCAGCACCCCCAGACTATGGACCTGAGTGGCCAAAGGGGGCAAACACCGTCAATGACAGGAACTACCACCCCCTCAGCCCTGCCCACCAACATCTCCTCCATCTTGTTGGGATTCAACTTCAGACTGCTGGGTCTGGATCTGCAGAAAAAGAGAGGTAAAGTTGTATCATTGGCGTACCGATGACAATGCATGCTGAACCTTCTCAGAACCTTGCCCAAAGGCTGCATGTACACGATGAACAGGAGCGGGGGACAGAATAGAACCCTGCGAGACTCCACACGTGAGGTCCCGGGGAGATGAAGTATACTCCCCAAGAACCACACACTGAGTTCTCCTGGCCAGGAATGAGCGGAACCATTCAAGAACGGTACCACCCACTCCAGCCCGGTCCCTCAGCCAGGCCACCAACATCTCGTGGTCAATGGTATCAAATGCTGCCAACAGATCTAATACAATTAAAAGAGTTGATCTGCCTTGATCTAATTCACGGCGCAGGTTGTCAACCAAAGCCAGAAGTGCAGTCTCCGTGCCATACCCAGGACGAAAGCCAGACTGCGAATGATCAAGAAAACTGACCAGATCCAGATGCCCCTGAAGCTGCTGAGCCACCACACATTCAACAACCTTCCCTTTTTAGGGAAGGTTAGAGACTGGCCAATAACTGGCAGGGGAGTCAATGTTAAGAGATGGTTTCTTGAGCAGAGGCCATACCACCTTCTCTTTGAGGCGGCTCAGCACTCTGCCCTCTGTAAGGGAGGCATTGATAACCCCTGCCAGCAGTGGCCCTAGTGTCTCCCAGCAGACCTTGACCAACCAGGATGGACATGGATCTAATTCACAACAAGTGGCCCTAACCACCCCAAGGACATCTGCCACATCAGTGGGCGACACCCACTGAAATTGATCCCATCAAAACAGACTAGGCGGGGCCTCTGCTGCCTCAGGTTCACCCACTGTTATAAATGTAGCATTGAAATCATGGTGAATCCCAGCCATTTTATCCACAAAAAAGTCAACAAACATGTCACAGCGGGCACTGGAAAATTCCAGTTCCACGCAGAGGGAGGCCAAACTGATGAGCCTCTGCACCACCCAGAAAAGCTCCGCTGGATGGGACTTCACGGATGCTATGAGGGTAACAAAGAACTCTTTCTTTGCTGCCCACACAGCCACCTCAGAAGCTTTTAAACTAGCTTTATGCTGCAATCGGTCAGCTTCAGCACGAGTACGGTGCCACCGTCACTCCAACCACCTACCCTCCTGCTTCATCCGACGCAGGTCCTCTGTGAACCAAGGGGACCTGCGTTATCGGCAATCCGGAAGCGGATGCCTGGGAGCCGTTCAGTCAGTGGTCTCAGTCAACAAGGTATTCCACAAGGCAACAAGGTCATTGAGCAAACAGAAATGTTAAAGATGAATAAGTTGAAATGTGATTCATTTATATTCTGCTAAGTATTTTGTATAGCATTCAGTGTGTGGGGTGGGGTAGGAGGTTGCCAATGCCCACTCTTAAAAGTGTTGTCTGGATAAGTCTTTGTAATGTTTGCACTGAGAATGTTAATATTGTTGAGCTGAAATGGATTTTATGAATAGCAGTGTAGTGATGCCAGTGGACTAGAATGCTCGGAAACTCTTGTTTTGTGGGAGGCATTTACTGTATTTGTTTTTTAAAGTTCATGTTGAGAGGGATTGTGCTTCGTCTATAGGTACGTTAGTGTTAAAGGTTTTACTGTGGGTAAAAACAAATGAGACAATAAACTGCGGGAGGCAGTGTTTGGTCCATGCAGCCCCCACTCCATCTCCACCCACATGGTTTAGCACAGCAAAGCTAATATATTGACTCTCCACCNCCCCCCCCCCGCTTTTTGGAATGTTCCAAAAGTAAAAATAAACATTCAAAGCACCAGTGAGAGCAGGGAGAACACTCACTCCTTGGACCACTCTAGGCACTTCATGCAGAACTCTATGGTCCTGGTGGACCTGTATGCACGCAAAGGCTACGCTTACCCTAATAGATGGAAGGCAGCTACATGAGCACTAGGGCTGAGAGGAGAACAAGCGTTCGTGTTCCGCAAGTAAATACCGCTTGCGAGTGTTTGTTGGTGCTTTGTCAGTCTCTGATGTTTCGATGCTTACGCCATTGTTGATATTTGCACCTGTGATTTTTCATCATTTTCCATCAATTTCATCACTTTCTGGCAGTTTCCATCATTTAAATTACTTTCTGGCATTTTTTTCATTCTTTTTCATCGGTTTTTGCACTTTTCATCAGTTTTCATCCCTTTCTGGGACTTTTTTTGGACTTTTATGACAGTTTTATGGCACTTTGCAGCAAATTCCATCATTTCCCCACTACATTTGTGTCTCCACAATCCTTGGGGCTGCATGTGAGGCACACATGGGCTTGGGACTGGCCCCATAGCAACTCTGTTCAATTTCAAAAAATAATGACCAGTGCTGAAAACAGTGGAAAAGCTGGTAAGTTTCCACATCATGCAAATAAAGGCAAATTACGTGTTTTTGACATGAAAAGCATTTGCCGTGATTTCTTGTTTGCCTGCATGAGAGGCTCAGGATTCTCCAAACCACGCTGTGAGTGGGGGCTAACATCTGGCAATCACCTAATAAATGTGCAAGTTCACCCGCACCTGGTCAGGGCTAATGTTGGGCTATTGTCTCATTTAAAAAGAGCCTGAGTTTCCCCCCAATGATGGTGGTTCTTGTTTTGTTACTTCCAACCTATGTACAAGTAGATAATGAAGATGCAGTTTTTTTAAAGACATTAGCCAGTTTGCACGCACATGCGCGAGCACGAGATGTACGCGGCGTGCGTGGGCCATGGGATTGGCCCCACCGTCTAGCCAATAAGTAGGATTACAGAGCCAAAACACTCATTTCATCCCTTTTGTGGATCCCTTGTTTGGAGTTGTGTTTTTGTTGTTGTTGTTTGTTTGGATGCTGAGTGAAAAAATCTTCAGCCAAAATTCCAACCTCCCGTCTACATCACTCAAAACTGTTCACGTGAATCTGGAGCATGGCAATTCAAAAAGCTTTTATTGCTGGCCAGAGAAAAAATGAACATTATATACATCTCTCTTCTGCAGGAGTGTAAAGTTCAACACAGCACCATTGACTCACTTCTACACTGAAGCCAAATCTATAATCCAGGCCACATTTAAATTTAATTGATGTGTTGAAATTTTTGCTATACAATTAACCCTCTGAGTCATAACCATTCCTTTCTTCCTAGTGATTTTCATTGACAGATATTTCCATCATTGAATATAACTGGTCATTAAATTCATGTTCTTAAATTTAGGTTGTGCAGTATTATATGTACTGAATTCCCTCAAGGCTGAAAAGTAGAACTTGTTTACAGTTAAGTTAGTTCTTATTTACAAGGGTTTCCTAAGTATGGTGACTAGAAATTAAATTTTTATTTATTTATTTATTTATTTATTTAATAAAAAGGACCTTAGGTAGTGCTGAAACTTGGTATTCGAAATTCCTTGGTTTTTACCGAGTATTTTATTATTTAACATGAATAAAATGAATGAGCAACATATGGGGCTTTTCCTGCCCCTATATAAGGGTCCCCGGAAAATACTCAGTATTCAGTTTTATTTTACCGAGTATTTAACCCAGTACCAAGGCTGAACACTCGGAGCTGGTCCTCAGAAACTCAGAAATACTCGCAAATAAATGTTTTACTATTCAGTGCAGCCCTAACCTTAGGTGATTGATCATCCATGTGGTTCTGCAGTTGAGGGTTTTTCCATAACTTTCCATAACTTCATACATTGTATACTTTTTTCATAACTCACTTTACCTTAGCTTCCTCTGGTAAATATAGATTCAGTTATGACAAATTTAGGAATCAAAAAATAAAAAGAGGTCTTACTTGGCATATATTGGGCCCTAATTCTGCAAGTTGCTGCATACTGGTGAAATATGAAGAATTCTGATCTTTTTTTCCTTAAGTTAAAAAGGCTGGGCAGAGGCCCAGATTCCACACAGAGTGTCTGTTAAATGTTTTCCTGCAGGAATGTTATGTCCTATTTCACGGCAAAACTCCCACCAAAAATTCAGTTCGTCCTTAAAAGAGTGTCTACATGAAATCTGGATCCACTCATTAAAGAATAAAACAAAGGGTTTCAATACAGCTTTCATCAAAGGTTATAACACTGTGTAGTGCTGGCACTCAAGCTTTTTATTGCTGGCTAGTGATGTAACAGAAGGTAAAAACAGACATATTGTTGGGCCACTGTGGTTCGCTTTGCACTGGACCTCACCTGCATGTTTGTGCAGGCGCCAACAGATGTTGACCTGGGATTGACCCAGGCCATGTCAGCGGCTAGACCAGGGTCTCATTCCCGGACTATGGACAGGTCACAGCCCAGGCTAATATCTGCCTGATTGGATTAAAGCGGGCCACAGCAGGCTATCACGTCTGCTGTGGCCATGCAGAAATGGCTTGGCTTGGGTCCACCATTGCTGCCAATGACAGCAGGGGGCTGGGTGCAGCATAAGGGTTGGGCTGGCCATCCAGATCTTCATGTGTCTCCCCACCCTCCCTGGTGGCCCAGCCATGGACATGTTTGTTGTTCGGCCTGACCCAGTCTTCACCATGTCCACTGTGGCTGCCTGCGTCAGGCCACTGCCGGTTGGCCATCGTGTGTTTCCACCCATAGATTCCAACCAGATTTTGTATCCAGCAGTATCTCCTGCTCTGATCCAGAATGTGGAACAGCCCTGATCAGGTTCGCATTCCAACAGCAATCCAGATTAGAAACTCTGCCCCCACCCCCACCTTTTGTTCGTAATACCATTTTGCACATGTGCTGTGAATCAGAACGGATCAGTGGAGTTTCAGCGTAACAAGTTTGCTGCACCAGATAGTTAAGACCAGGGTGGTCTATGAGGAATTACAGGAGGAAATTGTATGGCCAGGCGATTGGGCAACCTTATGGCAGATGAAATTCAGCATTGACAAGGGAAAAGGGATGAACATAGGGGGAAATAATCATAACTATCCATACATAACATTGAGTTCTAAATTAGGTGTTACTACTCAAATATGGGATTTTGGAATGGAGAATAAAATACAAATACAAAGTATTGTAATGTCGCTATATACATATATGGTGCAGCCACACCTTGAATACTGTGTGCAGTTCTGGTCAACACATCTCAGAAAAGATACAGTAGACTGGAAAAGGTGCAGACAAGATTAACAAAAATGATCAAAGATATGATGTTTTTCCATATGAGGAGAAGCTTGGTAGGCTAAAGTTTTTCAGCTTGGAGAACAGACTAGTGAAATGGGATATGAAAGTACTGAAAGGGGATAGAAGTTTTAAAAATCATTAGTTGCACGGAACAAGTGTATAGGGAGCTGTTATTTACTCTCTCATATAATTCTAGAACTAGTAATTATGTTATTTTATGACTTCATGAAACTAACTGGCAGCAGATTTAAAACAAACCAAAGGAAGTACTTTTTCACTCAACACACAATTTACTTGTGGAACTTGTTGCCAGGGGGTGTTGTAAAAGCCAGTAGCATAGCTGCTTTTAAACAAGGATTGAATAAATTCTTGGAGGATAGGTCATGAATGGCTGTTAATCAAGTAGGTCAGGAGACACAACCTATGAGCTGGGATTGAATGGCAAGGAATGGATCACTCCATTATGACCTGTGTTGGGTACTTCTCTGAAGCGACCAAGAGTGGACATGTCAGAGACAGGATGCTAAACCCAATAGATTATTGGTTTGATGCAGTATGGCACTTTTCATTTTCTTTGTTCAGAGCATAGTGGTGTCATTACAGAGATGACCAGAATCCACAGCGATGTCAATTTGAATTCCAGGTCCATACAAACTTAGACTAACACTGGTGCTGAACAGACTGAAAATTGCACTGTTTGACTTGCTATTCATGCCTCCTAAAAGGAAGGGCTATCTTAAAGGACTGTAAAATTCATTTTAGGGTAATTTCAGATACCACGGTCAACCACAGTGAACCATGGTCAATCCCACGGTGCGGCCAAAGAGCCGTGAACGTCGGATCAGCGGCATCCAGATGTTCACCATGGTCAATTACCTGGAGGGACCAAAGCCAACCACGCTTCCGGAGGTCAGGACAGGACCATCCCTGGAAGCGTGGTGAAAGCAATTCCCACTGGGAAACCGCCAAAAGTAACAACTGAACACCAACCACCAGGCGGAAACATAACGAATGATTCCCAGCCGTGGCGAGAGCACGCAGCATTGCTGCCAGGCAACGCGCAACACACAGACCGGGAAGGGAGATTTAAAGGGCACACAGCAGCAGGGGAACGTGGCAGGACGGAGAAAGATAGAAGGCAGAGGAGAACGGAGGGCGAGCGAGGCTGGGGGGAAGAAGGGGAAGGGTGAAAGGGCACAGTTGGCACTGTATGGACAATAAACACGAGGTGTAGCTACAACAACAGCTCTATAGGCTGCTTCATGGTAACAGGAAGAGTGCAGGGGATCAGCTCGGCTGCGGGCCGGTGTGTGCCTGCAGACGGTGCCCCTCCCCTGGGTGAACCTGCGCTCCCATCAGTGCGGTCTTCAGCTGGTTGCCTGTTTTCATCACCTCCCTGCTATCAGTGCTTGCTGGACATTCTGTGCACTCGGTTCCTGCAGCTGTGCTGGGTCCACTCCCCACACATCACTTGCCAGCCATGCCTTGTTGCAGCCTGCGGCCTTATCACATGTCCTTGGAGCTCCCCTGCTTCCCTCCCCAGCCCACATGGGATCATGGGGCCCCTCTTTCTTTGCTGATCAGACCCTCTGCCTGCTGGACCATGGCTAGATGTGCTGCCCTGGGGCTCTCACGCCCCGGTTTGCCTGGCGCCCTCCATAGCTGGACTGTCTGGGAGACCATGGCCCTAGCTGACCTGTGGCAGTCCCTGGCCGTGCAACTGCTTCTGTGCTGCCCAGATACCCTCTCTGGTGCCTATGCAAGTCTGAACTCTGGGCTTCGCTACTTCAGCTATGAGGCCAGCGCTCGCGATTGCCGGTTCCATGCGGAGGCGCTTGGTCTCTTTCCCTTTCCCAATGGGCGCATACTGGAGATGAGATGCTTGCATGTGGCGTCATCCGCAGCGGAGACCGTGTCGGCCCTCTCGGTGTGTCGCCTGGCCGGGTTCACGACCTGTCTGGAGGAGGGGGGATCTGCCCTGGCTGTTTCCTTCTTCGGCTGCATCCATGGGGCCCGTGGCTGCCAGTGGTCGCGTGGGGTGGTGTCTTATTACCTGTTGGAGCTTGGGCACCTGCCATTGCCCCCTGTTGCTGACTATACTTTGTCGGAGCCCACCGGACTGGAGCTGGTGGCGCTGGCTGCTGTGTGGTGCCCAGATCCTTCGTGACCCCATGCAGCTGCCTGTGAGGCCCCCTGTGTCTTCGGTGTCATGGACGACAGCCCCACTGTGTGCTCTGTGCACCTGCTTGCTGGCTCGGGGCACTGACCGCTCGCTCTGTGCCGTTCCAGCCTCACGGCTGTTCTGGCTGGTTCGCTTGCCTTCATTCTGCTCGCCTGTGTTGCTGTGCCCCCTCCATGGGCACCCCCTGTCCTCCACTGCCTGTGGTGTGCATCTCCGTGGCCGTCCCACCCCCCCCCCCTTTGGCTGGGTCCTGCTGCCTGTGACCTCTCCCAGCTCTCCCCGTGGTGTCTTCCTCCCTTGCCTGTGCAGGACTTGGGGCCACTGGACAGCGGCCCCTGGCTTCCTCCGGGGTGTGTGTGTGTGTGCATGTGCTTCCCGCAGGCTCCTTCTCACATCTTTCCTGAGCCGTGCTTCTGCATCAGCGCAGGGGATCCTTGCCATCTGGACCTGCCTCAGACTGCTCCGGTGCCTTCCCTGACTTGTTTCCCCATCCCCTGTGACCCTGCTCCATCCCTGTGGGGACCCCTGTGACTTGGGCTGTCTGTGTTGCTGTTGGGTGGCCCGTGCTGCCTGTGCTGTCAGTGGGGTTCTGGGTGCCTTTCACTGTGTCCTGGACTGTTCCCGGCCCGGTCCCCTCCCCTTCCTTGGCCCGGGGCTCCCCCCCCCCCCCCCGTCCATGGTGCTGTGTGTGTTGACCATCCCGGTGTGGTCCCCCCTTCCTTCCTTCCCCATTGGGGTGTGTTTGCGCCCAGGCGTGTGTATGTGGTCTGTGTTCTGCTCTGTCCTTAATTTCCCTGTGCCTGTTGTGTGTGCTGCCTCTGCCGCTCTTCTCCCTCCTCCCCCTCCCTTCCTGTTTCCCTGTGTGTGCGTTGCCTTCTGGCACTTTTGGCTTCCTTTGCCCTCAGTCGGCCATGTCTTCCTCCCGCCCCACCCCAGTGTCTTCTGGGTGTTCTGACCATGGTCCAGAATCGGCGTAATATCTGTTGCGTTGCCCCAGGCCGTAGTCTGTCCGTCCATTTCCGTGCTGTGGTCCTGCTCCCATCACATCTGTTCGGGGCTTTCCTGGACCACGGGAGGGGGTTAGTTGGCTCGCCACGGTTGGGAATCCACTGTGGTGACCCAGGAGTGCGTAACGTCTGAAATTACCCTTAGATTCCTCCCGCCCCCCCCAAAAAAAGTGCAGGGAGAAGGGATTTTTGAATGCCCCCTGAATCACGGTTCTGTGGTTAAAGGGCACAGCCAGCTAGATCTTTTACAACAGAGTAGTTTTCACTTTCCTTTCTTCTTATTCTCCATTGTTTGTAATGTTCTTCCAGGAGCTTGAAGGAACTACCTTGCACTAGCAATCATGTCACTAGCAATCATGACGTATTCCATTCAGCAATTCATCAATATTTCCACCCTCCCTTAGGTATAGTTGGTATGTTGAGGATATCATGTATTAAAAAAATAAACTGTATTCTTTTTTATTTTCATTGGCATTGAATGAATATCATGCTCTCTTTTTTTTAGTGCTACATCCTTCTTGCGCTGCCAGCATTATTGAGTCTTTGAAATGCAAGGTCAGCAGAAATCCCACAATGTTGTTTTTTTCCCCCCGTTAGCCTGTGCTCTTACTGGCTGCCTGCCTATCTTTGAAGAAACAGAGAAGAAATACAGTGGGGTTATCCTTAATCACATTTATTGTTTATGCGCGCACTACGTTGGTGCTATTGGTTTTCTTATTTATTTATTTATTTATTTATTTTCAAAAATCTAATTATTTTATATTTCCTTTGTGAAATTCTGGCCTCTTTGATGTCAATGGAATTTTTTGCTATTGACATCAAAGGAAAAAAAGATTTAACCAATGACTGCAGAAGCTGCTCGTTCAGTGGTGTTTAGGGCTGAAAAAGGTGCACACACTCAAAACAGAACCTGTCACATCTATGCTACTTGAACGGAAAATGGTAGTTTGGGTAATAATCAGTATCTTTTTGTGCCTGTCAGGTATCCTTTTTTGCTATTCAGTTTTGGCATTTTTTGTGTGTGTTTCCAGTTTTTCTGTTTAGTTATTTAAATATTTTTGTTATGTTGATAGTTGCATTATTTTGCATGTACAAATACCCAAAATGAGGCAAGTGAAATACCAAAATGGCCAAAATAAAATAACTAAGCCAACCCCCACCCTCCCAAAAAACCACCAAATGCCAATTAGACTACTCAAAAAATTGTTTATGAGAGTAGTACCCATTTTGAGTCGCCAACGTTGGGTGATTTCAGATGTGACGTGGTGAGATTCACCACAGTGAATCCCACTCGGGTGTCAATTGCGTCACTGCGGGCTGTGACTCTCGTGGGCGGTCCAGGCCCAGACAGGGCCCCCGGAACCGCCGAGTGGAACCTCGGGCTGAGATGCAGCTGCCATGGTAGAGCTCCTGGAGGGTCTGAGCCACAGCGGCTGTGGGGGCAGCATGGGATGCGGGGCAGGGGGGTTACACAGGCAGACAGGGACTGCCAAGGCCGACAGATAACAGCAGGATGAGAACAATGGGGCCGCTGTGAAGGGAGGCAAAGGGAGTGGGCAGTGCACAGCTGCCGGCATTCAAGGCCGGACAGCCCCATGCATACACACCTGCTAGATGGATAGGAACGTTAGCAAGAGCACACACAGGGAGACACAGCAGCCCGGGGGCCGAAGCCCCAGGCCTGGGGGGGGAGGCAGGACAGGGTACCCCCAATGCGGCACCACAGCCGCTGCCGGGGGAGCATAGCGGCACCCCGGTGTACCCTCGGCACCGGCAGACCCCCCCATGCAGGGGGCTGAGCTCCCGGGCTGCTAGCCCTTCTGACATAAGCTGTGCGGCCACCGGTGCGCACCCAATGGCCCTGGGGTGTGTGTGTGTGGAGGCATACATATATGCGGCACATGTGCGTGGTCATGGGTGGTAGCGAGCACATGTTTCCCTACTGCAGCCTGCCCTTTAAATCTCCCTCCGTGTTCCGCTTGTTGTTGGTTGCCTAGTAAAGATGCTGCATGCCATCACCATGGCCCGTGGTCATTTACTTCCACCGCATCCGGGGGTTTCCCTTCAGAAGTTACATTTCATTCACCCCTGCCGTGGTGACCATTCACCACACGTCTGGACCTCCTCCCGTCCCGACCTCACGAAGTGTGGTTAGGTTCACCCCGGGCCGCGTTTGACTGTGGTGAACATCTGGATGCGGGCCAACAGACGTGCACGGCAATGTCACCACCCTCCGCGTTTGACTGCGGTTGACTGTGGTGAATGCCGAAAACGTAACGTCTGAAATCACCCATTGTTACATATTCAAAAAGCTACCTGAAAATGGAGATACTATAATGAACGATGAACCCACTACCCATTCCTGGCCTTCTGTTAATATCATAAGTAGGAGAAAAAGATCAACTGCCACTATGAGAGACTCCTAAAAATAATAAATACTTCATAAGTGTAGTGAATGAGATGAGGATGGCAGGGTCGATTGGTAGTAAGGCTGAAACTCGATTCTTGTTTCCCATGTTCCTTGATGAGAATCACAATTCTTGTCTCATTCTTGCGAACAAGAATGAGACAAGAATCAGCTGGATTCTCGCTGATGAAAATGAGAATCTGGAAAAACAGAATATCCAGTGCTGATGGAGAGAGGAATGTAGGAAGAAGCCACGCTGTTCCCTGCCCATCTTTCTTACCTTGTCTGGGACTGGAAGCTGTCTCAGTGGTGAATGCTTTTGAATGGCAAATTTTCAGGAATGGGAGGGGGAAGAGCAGTAAGACCTGGCTGTTCCGTCAGGCTTTTGGCGGGGGGTAGGGGTGGGGTGGGGCTGGGGATAGGGATGGGGGTTTTCCCCATGTAGTGTATTTTAAATTGTTTTAAAATTTTATTATTGTTTTAAATGAAATGTTGTTCGTCGCCCCGGGCTGCCCTGTGGGCAGGAGGGGCGGGATAAAAAATTTAAAAATAAATAAATAAATAAATAAATAAGGAGGGAGTGGGCTGATACCTTAGCATTTTATTGGCTAGCAGAATTCAGCAGCCAATAGAATACTGAAAAGCTGTGCTAAGCCCGCCTCTTCCCTACAGCTCTCACCCCTTCCATCTGAAAGTCCTTTCCAGATGGGAGGGGGGAGAGCAGGAGGGATGTGGCAGATCTTGAGTATTCTATTGGCTAGCAGGAGTATGAGCACCCAATAGCACTTCCTTCTCCCTCCCCCTCTTTATTTTCTCTGGGCTGGGAGCAGTTCCTCTTCCCTCCCCCCTTAAATTTCATGAAAATCTGAATCATGGTCGAGATGTCTGCGAGATCTTGACCCTGATTCTTGATCCTCTAGATTTTCATGAGGATAAAATCTATTCTCATTTCAGCTCTGATTGATAATGAACTTCAAGTATTTCACCAGTTCGTCTTTATTTCTGACTTAAGCAAGTGATAAAATACTCCATTTATGGCAAATGATTTTGTGGACTCACAGCCCAATCACAAAACCTGC
This sequence comes from Sphenodon punctatus, assembly GCA_003113815.1. Taxonomy (NCBI): domain Eukaryota; kingdom Metazoa; phylum Chordata; class Lepidosauria; order Sphenodontia; family Sphenodontidae; genus Sphenodon; species Sphenodon punctatus. The sequence goes on along the minus strand of QEPC01007499.1, from coordinate 8,056,058 downwards.
ACGCTATGCCAAAGGGTGTGTGTGTAATATGTGCACAACTCATGAACATCCCCTGTGTAAGGAATGTGGCATGCATGCAACTTGCACCCAAACCGTGGGGGGCACAGGTTTAGGATCACGCCCTCAGTTCAGAACACAGTAAACAGAGTGAGAAGAGGATTCCAAATGGTACTAACTGACATCCATGTTGACTGTATCAGGAGACAGAGATCAAGGACAGATTCACTTTTAGAGCAGACCTCTCTTTTGAGATAATTGACGAGATGATTTTTTTGCAAAGTTTGCACTCTTGTTGCCTATGCCATAATAGTTTTTGTCTGTAAACACAGGGCTTGAATTTCCAGAACTGTCAATCTAGTCCTTTCCACAATTATCAAGTTCAGCAGGGGGTGGGGGGAAAATCTGGTTAGAATATGCAAGACAAAAACATTTTGCCTTCTTCCAAGAGAATGCTGTGGTCTTGCAACTGATAACTAATGCCATGGCAGGGTTACTCTGGGCTTAGGATCCAAACTGCCAAACATAAACAGTGGCAAAGGACAGGATTCTCAGAGGATGTTTGCTTTGTTTGAGGCTTAGGAGATGGGAGTGTATATTGTAAAGTGTGGGGGCTGGGAGGGAACTATGGTTAAGCAAATAGAAACCACAGAGCTGTTAACCAGCAAAGCAATCAATGTGTAATGGTCAGCACAGCCAGAGCAAGGAGTATGTCATATCTTGTCCCAACACCATCAAAAATTGCTACTGTGGGAATTGGCCTGGCAAATTCAGTTGAAACCAAAATCCAAACTTCTTTCATGCAAAGAGAAATTTATTTCTACCTTAGTTCTTTTCTTTAAAAACAAATTGTAAGCAAGAAGGGAGAACTTGAAACACATATTGGCTGATTTTAAATTTTTTTGTTAAGGAAGCATATTTCAGTATCTTTCTTGGTTGCTTGTTGTTCTTGTATCATTCCATTATTACAATATTTTGTACTTCAAATAGTAAGCAATTCTGTTTTAAGTCATTGCCAAGTTGCAAATTAACTCTCCCCCCTCCCACCTCCAATTATACTCCTCATTTATGGCTGTCTGCTTACTCTATGCTTTGTAGAATATGGCAGGCATTTTTACTAAGGGTGCTGCTGGTTTTATTATGGTGATGTATTCAGCTCCACAGAAAGTAGTTTCGAGATTAATTAGCTGTCAAATTCCAAGTAATGAATGAAACAAATAGTGACAGAAATCCTTTCAGAATTTAAGAAGGAAAATGTTAAATTCTTCATACATGCCAGAAAACACCATCTTTCTCAGTCAGCCTAGGACTTGGCAAACTTTTACGAACATATTTGTAAGAATGTAAGTTACTGCAGGGATACCATCACTTGAGCAGGCATGGAGGCAAGCCTCTGCAAACCCAGGAATGGGCGAAATGCTAATAGACTTAGGGAAGTGGACCCATGGTGATGGCCCTTTAAGAGCAACCTGTTGCTTCCCTTGGCCACACCTCCCTTTGGTATAACGAATGGTAAATGGCTGGGAATGGCAGTCTGCAATGGGCTGTTCTAAGAGACAGAGCTGGAGCTTGGAGGCTACCATAGAGTGCTCTCCAGGGTCCTGAAAAGCAGGCCCTGAACCAAACCTGCAAACCCAGAGAGTAGAGGGTCCACCTTAAAGGAGAAAATTGGGAGCACTCACCAACACATGCTAAAAAGCTTGTCTGGAAGACCAGTGAGGGGGGCACATGAACAGTAAGATGGTGTTAACTAAGATTTTGGTATGTACAGACTACACTATGAATAAACTTTCACCTGGTCCTGGTGGAGGGGGAAAAAAAACAGAGTGAAGTTGGTATTTTGGTGCCCTGATCCTGCAACAAATCCCCTCAGCAGGCCTGTGTGTCATGACACGGCATGGGAGCCCCACATAATTCTTGGCAAGCAAGGGGTTAATTCCAGTGCCGCTTCCTCCAGCCCTGGGAGAGAGACTCTGGGGAGAATATTCTTTCAAAAGTTTCTCTGCACTCCCACAATGGTAAGTTCTTTACTGAATGCCAAGCTGGCAAGCGTTCTCTTTCTTCTTCTTTTTTAAGGCTAAATCCTTTGATTTAGATACTTCAGTTTATGGATGTTTAGTTTATTCAGTTATTCAGTTTAACCAGTTCGTTGCGCATGTGCAATAGTACTAAATAACTGAATAATCTGGGGGTTGGGCACTGCCATGAGAGCCTCAGAGGCGGGCACACTGCGTGCAGCAACCAGAAGAAGAGGGGCAGCCGACCACGCCACATGGCAGGGCAGCAGGAGCCCAGCAGTTATATGGTCTCAGGGTGATGTAATCTCCCCACATTTTCTCCTTGTTCTCCTTCCCTCACAGAGCAACCAGAACTCTGGAAGCGACTCGCTCTGTGTGTTCCATCCTTGCCTTGACCATCGTTCCAAAATTCTTACCCTTTTTTGTCGTCATCTTATTTATCCTGTAGGTAACTGTTATGGATGGAGGTGTCTCTCCCAAGCAATCAACTGTTTGGGTGGTGGTTCAAGTCCTGGATGAAAATGACAACAAGCCTCAGTTTCCAGAGAAAGTTTATCAGATCAAGCTGCCTGAGAGGGACCGCAAGAAAAGAGGGGAGCCGATCTACAGAGCGTTTGCCTTTGACAAAGATGAAGGCCCCAATGCAGAAATCTCCTACAGCGTCGTGGATGGAAATGATGATGGAAAGTTTTTTATTGACCCTAAAACAGGAATGGTTTCTTCCCGGAAGCAGTTCACAGCAGGAAGCTACGACATCTTGACAGTAAGGCTTCATTGTCCAAATAAGCACACACCCAATCTAAATTCAAATTTGTTTTTAAAAACTGTTCTGAAAATGTTTCAAAAGCATTTGACTATAATTAGAAGCCTACATCCCCATTTTAAAGGGGTCTCCAAATCCTAAATTTCATTGAAAGTCAATGGTATTTATGTTCCAAAGGGTTTAAGTAATTTTGAAATTGGAAGTTAGACCCTTGAATCACTTTGAAAATTGTACCCATCATAAATAACATTGTACCCATCATAAATAACATTACACAGTCATGCCAAATTTGGGAAATTATAAAAAAGACTTGTTAAGAAATCGAATTGCACAACTAGATTGGGTCTTCTACTTGGTTTGTCCTCGTATTCTAGCATATAGTGAATATTCTCAGATTGTTAAAAGGGTAACTTTTCAGGTGGTTAGCTTAGGTTGTACAATGCACAGACAAAAAACCAAAGGCCAAGAGAGTAGAGAGGTGGTTAGGTCCAGTTTTGCAAACTCCTTATTCATTTACTCATACAGATTCCCCTATCAGTACTGGCAGCATTACTCGTGTGGGTAACTATTCGTTGCTGCGGGTATGAGGTTTGCATTCTTGCCCTTTAGTGAACTTGGCAGATGCAACTTAATTGGAGTCAGTCTTTATTGTAACAGTTTTGTGCGGGTTGCAAAGTACTGGTCAGAAGAACCTCTGCAACGACTAATGATAAACAGCTAAGTATTGAGTGGTCACAGGTGTCTAGCTGTGCCTCACACCAATCAATGTTTCAACCCATCTTACTTTTAACATTTGTTGCCGATAACATCCATGGGGAAGTAAACAACATTGGAAGCAGGTGCTTTTCACAACTCTCACTATGTAGTCAGAATTTGCTCCCTTCCTGGGATTTGTTTTTATATTGTGGTAGGTTACTGTCAATAAAGTCCAGCTTCAGTCGTCTCTCCCAACTCAGCCACTCTTTTTAGGATTTTTACCTCAGGATGGCTCAGCCTTAACCCCAGATTCCTCAACCTTCTTTCTCTGCAGGAAGAGTAATAAGTCACTTGCCACAGATAGTCACAAAACCCTGCTTAACTTCTTCCCCAGCAGAATCTAACATCTGCTAGCAAGATACAGTATTTTAGGCAAGCCATTTCCAAGTACATTGATGGCCTTCACCTTGGGTGTCTGGATTAAAGAGGCATCCATAGGACATTGACCTTGTCCAGCATAAAGACAGGTCTGGATGCAGTAGGTCATGCAGTAGTTTATAACAAGAGAACAGAGGAAAGCTTGGCCTAACTAAATAAAATATTCCTGTGAATTTATTTCTGAATGCCACATCCTACCTTCATGTCACCTCATAATCTATAATTGTCTTATCATTGCTACACTGTTTGGGGCAGGAACCATGCCTTGCAACATCTGTGGTGTTACACTAAAAATTGCAGTGATTTATACTGTGGGGAATAGTTGGGGGCACCATGGATGGCAAGAACATAATGTAGCCTTAAAGGAATTGAAGCAGTGAGATGAAATGAAATCCCATTTGTAAAATGCAGGGGAGGGAAACAATCCAAAACACAGATGGTGTCTAGTGTAAGAAATCTACAGGTTACTTTAAATTAAACATCTTTTCAGTCAGATATGCTATTGAAACCATCGACATAGCTTGGCATGACATATATAGGATGTCATGGAACAAGAAGAATAGTCTCTCTCTAAAGGAAGGACTCCCTTCCACAGCGCTCCCAACTGGTGCTTGTCAGTTATTACTTTTTTTTACTCGTTTTTGCTTGCCAGGAACTTGGCAAGCACATCCCAGTGCTCGGTTCATCCCAGAATAGAACGAGCACCAGGATTTCGATGAGATTACTCGATTTACCGAGATCTCATATCAGCCTTAATTATTACCTTTTCACTTCTGTTCACGATACCTGACTAGGACATTTACTTCCCATTGGGGTGGACGCCATCATTCTGTGTGCTTTTCATTACAATTTTGTCATTTCTTTTAGTCAACATGTGACAAACTGCTACAAATGTAGAATGTTCAGGGCAATTGAGCTGATGGAGAAGACAGCTAAAATAGAGGGTAGATGTTGTCCTATCTCGGTGCTAATCTGTCAGGAGTGGCTGAGAGCAGCCACAGTTCTGGGCTGGCACTCACCCAAGCAAGAAGGGAATTCTCAGTTCGTGATCAGTTTGTGAGTCCAGGTCCAGGTAACAGTAGGGTCCTGTGGGCCAAGGGCTGGAGTGGGGGAGCCAGGAGTATGGTGCAGAATCCAAGAGCTGGGGTAAGACGCAGGAGCAGAGACTGAAGTGGGAACTCAGGAGGTGGATCACAGTGCGGGGGCAGAGGTTGACCTGGGAACTCGGGAGCTGGAGCAAGTATGGGAGCAGGAGGTTGATAATGAACCAGAGCAGGAGATCCACATAGTTGTCAAACCAATGATGAAATGACTGACTTCCATTAATATAGGGGAATGGGAAGTTCTAGGTACTCCTGCTCTTCCCCTTTTGGTTCAAGACTGATTCCTTATTGGCCAAGGCCGTAACACCCAGTGCAGTTTTGGTGCCCGGTGGGGTGTGGCGCCATCCTGGCTGGTGGATGGCAGCAACTGAGGCCTAGTGTCATCCTGGCTGTTGAAGGTAGCAGGCCACGTGCAGCTACAGATGATGCGGTTGACAACACACACATCCCTCTCCAAAGGGTGGCTCCTGGAGGGGGGCACTGGCCGGTCTGGGAACTGCCAATGGAATGAACAGACAATCAGGGGTGTGTGCTTCTGAAGCTGGTTCCCAGAAACATTATTCTAGGCTGCTGTACCCTTCCCAATTCAGGATTCGACAGATGAGGTATTGTTCGTCGCCTTCATAGGTGACGAGAGGCAGTGGTGGTGGTATGGTGCAGTCTGAAAATGAATTGGGAGAGATTGTGAGCGTGAGCGGCAGGGTTAATCTGGCGTACCACCAAAGAGGGGCCAAGGTATTTGAAGTCTTGTTTCATTGATGGGCACTACGAGCGATAGTGAGCAGCAGAGAGCCAGACCTTATTGCTTGGTGTGGAGGTGGTTGACCCAATCCAGGGCTGCAGAGACCTCAGAGGTGTCGGGGAACCTTGGGGTGGAAATGGGGATGAAAACCGTATGTGGTATAGAAAGGGATCTGTCCTGCGGATGCATTCTGGGATTTATAGTATGTGAATTCAGCAGCTGGGAGAAACAGTCCAGTTGGCCTGGTGGTATAACAAGAAGCAACAAAGGGTATTTTCAGACGTTACGAGATCACAGTCAACCACGCTCAATTGCGCGTGGTGGCTGTGATTTCGGCACGTCTGTTGGGGGAAACGCATGTTTCCCCCCAGATGTTACTACGGCGTGGAATTACATTCACCACGCGAGCGGCCAAAGCGGAGGGACCGGCGGCCGCCGTGTGTTGAATGTAATTCCACGCCGGGGTTAACCCCGGCGTCTCGTCTGGTCGGGCGCCACGGCCCGGGATCACCGGCGGGACCCCGGGCCGTGGCAAATCCGGCCCGACGCGGCGGCCTCATTGGCCCCGCCGCCCGCCCGTCTCCCCGGAGGGCGGGCGGCGGGGTGCGTGGAGGGGGTGGGGTCGTGTGGCCGCACGTTGCGCCGCATGGCCCCGCCCCCTCCCAGATTCCCCACCGGGATCCCCCCAGCACGTCTGATACGGCGTGACGGGGTGATCCCGGCGGGGAATGAATTGGGTGATTTCGGTACGGGGCCAACGGGCCCCGTAACGTCTGAAATCACCCAAAGATACTGCTCCAAGACCTGCTTCGTTCTTTCTGTCTAACCATTTGATAGACCAACAAGTGAAAAAGGGTGATAGGGCTGAAACGAGGGGGAAGGGAGGAACAACAAAAGGGGGAAGACGGGACACATAAAGAGAGCAACTGATTGCTGTTGCAAACAGGACGGTGATCTAGATGGACCATTGATCTGACCAAGTAGGACAATTCTTATGTTCTTATAATAAGAACCTGTCAAGATTTTCAAAGTTAAAAATGATTAGGGGGTTCATAAGTTTTGGGCAGCACCTAAGCTGACTTTTTAAGAGAGCATGGTATGGTTTTCATTGGGTGCATGTTGAGTTATTCAGGCTTTTCTAAGTAGTCGGTAAGGACACTCAAAAAGTGAGGAAGCCATTATCACTGGTCATGCTTGGAAATCTTAGTTGACATCATCTCTCATAGTAGGGCCCAAATAGCTGCTGAGGCACTCACAAAACTAAGTTACCATCTGTGTTCTCGCCATGTGTAATAGATAAAAGCAGTAGACAATGGGCGGCCACAAAAGTCATCAACTTCACGTCTCCATATTGAATGGATTAAGAAGCCACCGCCGTCACCTGTGCCACTGACTTTTGATGAACCATTCTACAACTTTACGGTCATGGAGAGTGATAGAGTGACAGAAATCGTGGGTGTTGTGTCCGTGCAACCCGCTAACATACACCTGTGGTTCGACATAGTTGGTAAGTTCTTAAAATTCTATAAATATTCATGGGAGGCAATGAAACCAGTATGTGTGGGTTTGACAGTGAGAAGACTAACAGTAAATTATCACTCAGAATAAAAACCCATTTGTAATGCTGAAGTGAAAATGACTAATTTAATCTACTACTACTACTACTACTACTACTACTACTACTACTCATGCTTTGTTTTGGACTTCTTAGCTAAGCTCAAAAGAAAATGCTGTATGGCTGGATTGTTTTTTTCATAGTATGTTATTTACTGCAGTCTTGATGTTGTCCGTCATTTAAATTCTATTGTCATACTTTGCTAATTTCATTTCTAAATGTATATTTATGGTTAACTTACGACTTGCTGTCCCTCATTTCTCTCTCTTTTTCTTCACCTTTTTTTCTGCATTCTGTTCTTTTTTTTCTGCTTCCGACTGCTCTGCTTCAAGGTGGCAAGCATGCTCGAGAGATGTTCTATATCCTACAGACAGCTTGTGGGCAGAACTGTTCAACAGAAGGTACCCTCAGTGCAACACATTTGCTAAAATGCAACTAAGAACCGTTTCCCCCTCCCCCCCTGGGTCCTTTCTTTTTTTTTTAATGGAGTTCTTTGAAGCAAACTATATTACATCTTTCATAATTGCCTGCAACACACCACATAGACTTTATACTTTCTTTTCTGTGACAGCTATTATCTTATTCCTCCCTAATTATATCCCTCTCCTGAATGTTCTCAGTTTAATTCTCACTGCCACCCCCACCCCCAAAACCATTATAAATGCTGTCCTGTTTAGTGTCATCAATTTAAAATGTCAACGGGGGTGGGGGAGGGAAGGGGGACAAGGAAGCATGAGGTGCTGAGCTGTGCCAGTATTTGTTGGTTTACAAACAAAGTCACCAAAATGAGCCTCATGAATTCAAGATGAAAAAGCAAAATAAGTTTAGATGAAAAAGCAAAATACGTTTAGGTGTTGAATTTTCAACCAGGCAGCCTTCTGTAAAGTTGGCTGTAGATGTCAGGAACCTGTGTTAGGCCGTAATCCATCAGGTGCTGAAGCAGGGTCAAAGCTGAAAGGCCAGAATCCAAGGTCAGCTAAAAGAAAGCCAAATTCATGGTCAGAAAAATGACAGGCCAAGCCAGGAACTCCAATACCAAGAACCAAACCATGCTGGTACACAGGAATTAGGAACCAAGAAACCAGAACTGAATCAGGAGCTGGGAAGTCCAGGGCATTTGGGATGGGGACTAGGCCCAGGGCCAGACTCAGGAGGGAAAGGTCTAAGACAGGAGGCAGGAGCAGGATTGGGCCAAGACAGGAGTATGGGCCAAAGAAGTTGCTATGGTGTCTTTACAATTTCATCTTTCCCATTTCACCCTTCTAGAGCCCTGGCATCCAAGGCAGGGCAGGGCCAGAAGCCAGGGGGCTGGCACGGGCAACAGAGATTGGATCTGTGAGTGACTCCTCAGTAGCAGAGCAGAAAGAGGGTTCAAGACCAGGGAGTCCTTACATCAAAGGTGAAAAAGCAATGGAGAAAGCCAGCTGTTCAGTCAAAGGGTAGGGATAGAAGATCAAGTACTGAAATGTGTAAGCAGGCACAGCACGTATGTAGATTCTTGAAGAAATATGGAAGAGGGGTTAGATTTGGGAAAGAATTAGGGTAGAGTCAACACCCCCACATCTCATCGCTGGTTCTAGTCCTGTGTCTGCCACTAACAGAAAACGTTGTCCTGGGCAACTTACTACCAATTAGATGGACTTAGCACTTTTCTCACAGAAAAGCAACAACTCTACCTAACTAGCAAGGGTAATGAAGGACTTCCTGACTCCATATTTACAAAGGGTTTGAGATCCTTGGAAGAAAGTTGCTTTAAAAGCAGAAAAGGTGTTTTCACATGGACACAGGGGTGCTCAACCCTGGAGCAAGTCTGGGGGTGCACTTCTGCATCTGCCCACTTGTAGCCCCACCAGCGGCCCACGGTCTGCAGCACCCCCTCCCCCACACCATAGAATTGCAGGCAGATTCGGTGTTGCCCAGGGCAACCCCTGGTCGAGAGCAGAGCTGCAGCAGCTGTCCACTGAGTAGACGGACAGTAGTTCCGAGGCCCCGGGGTTGGACTGCTCGCTCCACTGGTGGTGATCCTGGATGCTCCAGAGCACTGCCTGTGGTGAGCAGGGACGGCCTGCCCTGCATTTACTCCTCTTGCACATCTGGCGGGCTGCCTTTAAACACACAGCCCACACAGCTGTGAGGTGGGCCATATGGCTGCTGTTTATGTGAAAATACCCAAGAAACTGGAAAGAAACCCTCAAGAGAAAGGGTCTGTCAGAGTCATTCTCTTCTCTTTTTCTCACTGACAATTTCTGAAGAGGGAGGGAATTAGTAGGTTGGTTGTTTGGGACCACAGAGAGGATTCTGAGGTGCAAACCACTTAAAAAAAAACCACCAAGCCTACGTCTGCCACTGACCCTAATCCTTCTCCCACGTGGACCCGCACCTTCACTGATTTATTGTCACTTTCTCCACTTTAATCTCTTTCTGCACTTGAAGGCCCTTCACACCCGTTGTGAGTCCCCCCACCCCTATCTTGTATCTGCGCGGAAAGGTTGCATTGTTGATAATATTTCCCTGAATGTTTGTCTCCCAAGTAGAGAGAATTCAGTGCAGTTAGAGCCTTTAGTTAGTGTCATAATGTAATATTTAAAGTGAACACTTTTTTTCAGTAAAGCAGTCTTACCATTTTCCCTATAGTTTCTAGTGTCCGATCCTTCAAGAAGCTGAATGCAACTTGCATGCTCTCCATTTCCTTTGACTGTGGTGCGCACTAAGGGCATCCAGTTCCTTTTAGAGTCAAGCCATTCATTCAACAACTTCAGCCACTTACTTTGTATTCCTCCAGCCAATGTGAAGTACCATGTGTGTAGCTGAGAGCAAATGAGGACCCAGGAGAGCTGTGTTACGAATACCACTGAACAACAGCAGAAATCCTGCTCCCATCAAAATTCTGCCCTTGACTTCATGAACAGAACTTGCAGTGGAGTCAGCAGGAGCCTTGCACACTTAATGGAAGGTCTTATGGTCAACATGGCACCTGTCCCTTGTAGTTTAAGCATATAACATAAGAAGTGCTATACTGTACCGGACTAAGGTCCATCAAGCTCAACATCCTGCTTCTGACAGTGGCCACTCTATCAGTTTCAAAAAACTACCTTACAGGTCATAATGGAGTGGTCCATTTGCTACTCTTCACTCCCAGCGCCAAACAGTCAGAGATTACATCCTGCAACCTAATCAATTAATAGCCATTTATGGACCTATTCTTCAAGAATTTAACCAATCTTTATTTAAGCCCAGCTATTCTACTGAACTTCACAACATCCTCTGACAACAATTTCCAAAATTGTACGTTGAGTGAAAAAATACCTCCTTTTGTTTGTTTTAAATTTGCTGCCAGTTAGTTTCATGGAGTGTCCCCTAGTTCTTGTATTATATGAGATGATAAATAACATATCTCTGTTTACTTGTTCCACACCATGATTTTATAAACTTTTATCATATCCCCTCTCAGTCATTTCTTCTTCAAGTTGAAGAGCCATAGCCTCTCTTCATACGGAAGTCGTTCCATACCGTGGATCATTTGTGTTGCCCTTCTTTGCACCTTTTCCAGTTCTTAGGCCTTACATTTAATAGAGTTAATACATTTAGCAGAGATTAAGGATGACATTTAATAGATTTAAATGATCTTCCATATTTAAATTTATTAGATATTTCCATTTCCAAAAATGACAAGAACAAAATATCAAAGTAGAAGACATCCCTTCCTTCTTTTTTCCCCCGCTCTAATATTCACTCCTCCTCCTGTACCTTTAGTTTCAAATATGCATTGTCAGGTATGAGGCTTCCTTCTGTTTGGGGTAGAAACCATACTGGCTAAAATGCCATACCCGGTCCCTGTTTGCTGCATGCATTCAACATCTCTCTCAGTTCATGCAGAGTCAACAGTACTGCATTTTGTAGGCCATGCACCTTATTCTTCAAGTTTTTTTTTTCTAAAAGAAACACATTTTCAGTGGAATTAAGAGCCGCAGTACAATTCACATCCTTACCCTCCTCTGCCACCACTACGAATGCCCTTTCTATCTGTCTCCCTCTCTCTCTACCTTTTGCACTGGTGGTGTTAGTGGCACAATAATTAATTATTGTGTTACTTAGATACCTTACCTTCTCCTGAAGGATGCTGGTTGTTGCTTGAGTGGCATGTTGTTATCACAACTGGTAAATAATAATAATAATAATAATAATAATAATAATAATAAATATATGCAATATCTTTTTTTGTAAAACACTTTCCACTAATTTTCATTGGGCACCAAAAGGATATAATTCTCCAGTCAGCTTTCAGTTATCTGCTGTGAGATTTGTGTAAAGTCATTCTTGCTTCTTTTTTTCCCCTTGCAGCCTCCTTTTCCCACACTTTATTTGCCCTTGGCTTCTTAGCAGCAAATCTAACCAACTACTTTTTGAAATTCAAAATATCTCTGAAGTGTCATTTTCTTCCTAGCATAATGTGCTACATACATAGGCTAGTTTTTCTTTGCACGTTATGTTACTAATATGTATAAGATGTGCTGTGTTCTAATTCTGATTCTGAATTCTGCAATTGAAAATATATTTCAAGTGCGTATACATGTTTTATCAGTGCATAGATTTAGTTTATATTCACTGGAGCTACAACGCTAAAATGCTAAATCCTGACCACTTCTCCACATGACAACATTTGGGCTTCATCATTCCTCCTGAAAATTCTAGAAGCAATTTGAACTTGTCTATGGGATTCTGGGGCTGCTCGACGTCCCATTCCAACTCCACATCATATTATTTACCTACAGCAGTGAAAACACAGCTATTCAGTTCCGTGGTTGAAACAAATGGTCCATATGATAATGGGATTTCTCCATCCCAATCTAAACTCCAGTGTCCACACCAGGGATGTCTGCTCCTTCAGCACAATCCAGACTAGCTAGGTACAGCAACTTGATCATACAATGGCAAACCCTAAATGAACTCTGGAGTATTCATTTGAAATAATGGTGATTATCCTAACCTCATGCAGCTCTTTCATCCTCATGTCCTATGAGAGAGTTCGATGGTGAGAGAGAGACCAGCTATGAAAAACCAGGTGTTTGAGGTATCGGGAGCTTCTTACAGAAGAGGCTTTCTAGGATGTAATAATCTACTGCCAAGACATCTCATATATCTGCACTAAATAGTGTTTCATCAACATAAGTTCATCCAACTCTCTTGTGGATCACCATCAACATTTCTTGATCTGTCTTTCCTACGTTTGATATTCCCATTGTGTTCAACGTTCGTGCAACCCATCTGTTTCACAGGATACTTACCTCTTCTACAGAAATATGCTTCTTGATTGAGTCATGCTCAAGACAGATTTTCCCAAAATCATTGTCCTTCTGAAGAAGAACCCTACTGCACTTCTGACAAGGACAAATTTGTTCTTAAGAAAGATAATCATAATTTCTTTCCTTCCACATGTTGCAAGAAATCCTACATAAAGAGGAGAATGTGTGGCATATGGTAGTGCCAAGAAAGCAAGTCTAAATTTATCCAATGAGAACTGAAAAGTTCAAGAAAAACAATGTTGATCTCTTCAAATGTGCCCAAGACTAATATATGAAATTGCATTAGTGCAGCTTATGCAGCAAGTAAACATTTTCATCCAGGAACTATATCCAACAAATGTGTCTCACAGCTGCAGTCTGTTGAGGAGGAGCTTCAGCCGCCTCAGAGAAATGCGTAAAATCACCATTAGGTCAGCCACAAAATCCTTATTTGATTCCACTACAGCTTTGACCTGTAATCCTCTGCAGTAGTGTGCTATGGAACAGTCACTCCAAGTGTGCTCCCAAAAATAGTTTAGCCTCACAATATTCAGGGAAGAGATTTAAAAAATAATATATTTTTTTTCTACTTTACTTTATCTCTCTTCCACAGCTGTTGATTTTTGTTGCTTGCTACGTCCCAAATGTCTTGTGCTGGGAGAGGTTAACACCCAGGAAAGAAAATACGTTACTTTCCTGGGAGTAACTTCTTTCATAGGGATGGGTGAACGCGGTTCGGATGTTCAGAGTTCAGACCGAACTCGGTCTGTTCGGATGTCCGAACCGAACATCCGAACTGAACTCTCGAATGACCGAACAGTTCGGTCATGTTCAGATGAGTTCGTGGGCAGGAAAAACATCTTTCCAGGGCCAAAAATTAGGTTTTGGTTTCGTTTCGGTTTCGATAGCGCTATTTCTGACTGTTTGGCCAAGTTCGGCCAACCCGAACTCAGCTCAACCGAACCATCAAACCCGAACTCAGGTTTCGAACCAAATGTCCAAACATCCAAACCGCATTCTGTTCGCCTGTCCCTATTCTTTCAGAAGTTTCACTGATGACCCCTATGGAGTTCATGTACATAATGCTTGCATAAGTATTTATGCTCAACTTGCAAAGTCCTTAGTGTTTTCAACACAGTTATTATGGAAGTACCCATCTGAAAGGGGTTGCTTGGGATCAGTCTAAACTAGTGCTGAAACTCGGTCCTCAGTTTTTCTCGGGAAACACAGAGGACCGGTGCATTCGGCCTCGATTTTCCTAGTTCCAAGGAAGGGCCCCAGAACTTCGGAACTTGGCAGAACCTCAGCTGAGTTGAGGGAAGGGGGCCAGAGGGCAGGGAAATGGGGGCGGAGACCAGGGCTAGGCCTCTGCTCCCCCTTCCCTGCCCCCCTCTAGCCAGGGAGGAAATAGGCCAGCAGGGGCCAGTGAAGGGGGTGGGTGGGCGCCTAGTGGGTGGCGTAGTGAGGGTGTGTGTGGGTGATTTCAGATGATACGGGACCCTTTGGCCCCGTACCGGAACCACCGGCTTTGTTCCCCGACGGGGTCACCCCGTAACGGCACAACAGACGTGCCGGGGGGATCCCGGCGGGGAAAGTGGGAGGGACAGAGCAGCGCAACGTGCGGCCGCACGGCCCCGCCCCCTCCACGCACCCCGCCGCCCGCCCTCCGAGGAGACGGGCGGGCGGCGGGGCCAATGCGGCCGCCGCGTCCGGCCGAATGTGCCACGGCCCGGGATCCCGCCGGGGATCCCGGGCCGTGGCGCGCGGCCAGACGTGACTTTTCGTTGGTCATGGCCCGGGGTCCATTTGACCACGCTTCCCGGGACCTTCCCCGGCTAGCCCGGGAAGCGTGGTTCAAACGGACCCCATATGAGGATTCACCGTGGCCAACATCTGGCACGCCGCAAACAGACGTTCGAGACACGGTGACCACAGGTGGGTATTCACCGTGGTTCACCGTGATCTCGTAACGTCTGAAGACACCCTGTGTCAGGGGTAGGGTGCTTAGGGTGGGCTAGCAGGGGGATTAGGGGTGGGTTACTTATCTTCCAGAGGGGTCCTGCATCATGCATGGGCTGTTCCTGGCTTGTAAGTTTGAAAGTAAAAAAACCCAAAAACTGAACATGCATGGCTCTTTTCAGAGATGGCACTGGCAGCATCAGCATGCCAGCACCATCTTTGAAAAGGGCCGAGCATGCTCAGAAAGGGCCATTCAGACCCTTTCTGCGCATGTTCAGATGTTGTTTTTTACATTCAAACTTACAAGCTGGGAAGAGGCCACGTATTACCTCTAAAAGGTAATTAACCCCCCTGACCCCCATGCTAGGCCCTCTGCTCCCCCTTAAGCATGACCCTCCCTAGCCATTTCCCCAGCCTTGGAAACTTGCCCGAATATTCACTCAGGACCACTCCTCAGACGCTTGGAGAATACTCGCGGAGGGTGAAGGTTCCTACTCAGAACACCCCTAGTCTAAACCAAGGGTGGGGAACCTTGGGCCCGAGTACAAATGCGTCCCACAACTAGTTTTTATTTGACCCTTTTCCAGTTCTTGGATCTAGCTCCTGGATCCAATTTCTACTTCCAAACACTGAAAGACTGAGCTCAAGTTAAGGAAGCAGAGATGAGGGTGTGCACACAAGGACAGGGGATAGATCCATAGTATCGATCCGTGATCTGGACCTTTCCCTACTTATCCCATCCTGAGTACACTAGTTAAGGACCTCTGCCCCTCCTTTCCCACAAACGTCTGTGTGGCCCTTGATGCTTGTTCGAATTTTCAAAGTGACCCCTAGAAGGGAAAAGATTCCCCACTCCTGATCCCAACCCTGGAGTTTTCCATAGACAAGTCTGGGCTGCTTGTGTTGTATACTAACAGAGAAGAAACACCTCCACAAATGTTTAAGATTAACTGAAAATTCTCTTCCAAGAAGGAAATCATCAGGTAGCAAATTTTCCATCTTTGCAATTGGTTTCTTATTCTGGAGCTTGCAGCAGATGATCAGCAAGTCCAGTGACTTCATTCTTTGACTTTGCCATCTCTCAAAACCACATTATTTAAACCGAAATGAAAATATAGGCTCTAGTGCTCGCTATCTGATGGAAGTGAGTGAGAGAAATATAATAATTTGGGGAGGTGCATTAATACTATGGTGATTTGTCCATCTAAAAAACTGTAACCCCCCAAAAATCCAATTTAATTAGTGAAGAGAGATGTGGCATTAACAAAAATTGCCTGAAAGTAATAGAGGAAGGAGAGAAGAGATATATTTCAGGTACACTGCAGAACAAGCCACATTGTCCCTAATTCGCATCACTATACTTAACTGAAAAGGCAAGAACATTTCAGAAGCATCTGTTGGTAAATCTTTCCCTTTTTCATGTCTTGACAGATGTAAAGGCAAAGTTTTCTTGGAAGTTCATGCTGATAACATATGCTTTTGTATTGCTCATTTAAGATGACTGTTATTAAGCATCTTCAATTAGAAGCCTTTCATTTTATTTCTCTTGGTTATCAGTATGAAACATTCCTTTTGAAAAGTGCATAATGTCCCAAGGCTGTTCAGCCCTGAATTCTTCACAAGAATCTACAAACTTTCTTCTTCAAAAGATTTTTTTCTGTGTTGATTTTGTGCGTGTGTGCAGTATTTCCCAAGTAAATCAATTAAAAACATTAATTGGGAGATGGCATATCTTTTTTATTTTAAAAAGCACACAACCTAATACCAATATTCAAATACCTTGGTATCGCCATAACTAAATGTCAAGGAGAATTCTGTGTACGCTAGCAATTAAACAGTGTTGAGTGTGTATAACGGCTGCAAGCAAGGCCCTTAGGAAAACATAAAAGGGGATTGGGAAATAGCAGCGTTTACATAAGTGACATCAGATCACACTGCAGTGTTCTACTGGAAAGCCACTTTTTGTCTGATAGACACAGCCTTATATTGGATAAGAGCATCGGCATGGATCTGTAGAACTCAGAACAGCTGCACTGTTGTCTGAGATTAGACTCCCATCCCACCCATCGCCGTTGCATGTCAAGAGGTTGAGGTTGCTTACCATTGCATGCATATCAGGTGGCATAAGGAAGGAACAGCCTCTGCATTCTTGGGAATGTGGGGATGACAATTTTTCGCCCTTACTGCATGGGGTAAGATGCTGTCAGGCAAATCCTGTAGAAAATTTAATTTCAACTTATTTGAGGGAAATTTAATGACAAGTGGAATTTTTTGTCCAAAATGTTAGGGTTGGAAAGCATCAAAGGTCATCTAGTCCAACCCTCTACTCCAGTGTAGAGTAGAGTCTGCCTTCAGCAGGGTGGTGGGGAACTTCAGGCTCAAGGGCCAAATGTGGCCTGCCACAAGTTTTTATGTGACCCCTTTCCGGTTCCTGGATGTGGCCCCTGGGCCAAGTTCCTTCCGCCATGCACTGGACAGACAAGCTTAGGGTAGATAAACATATGCACACAAGGGATGCAACCAGATGAGCTGCCCAGGCCCAATCCCCACGCCTCCTTGTGGCGCGCAATTGGCCCCGTGTGGCAAAACGCCAGCAGGGGGCGCTATACAGCTGAGCAACCCACCTCACTGTGTTTCTCCAAATCTCTGACCAGGGGTCCCCACAGCTAGCAAACCCCTGAAAACCCTTGGTATTCCGCTGCCACCACCTGAGTGTATCCCAGCAGGCATTCACACCACTCAGGAAATGTGAACCCCAAAAGGCCTAGGCCTCACAGCTTCCCAAGAACACTTCCCTTTCCTGGCATTCTTTTCCTGGGATTTCCTCCTCTGCGTTGGAGGCCGATCCCCAGAGTCACCCACAGGAGGCTTCCCTTGGTTTCAAAGCTGTTGGCTTCTAGCCAAATAGGTAGTTTCCCCCTCTTTAGTAAGCTTGTCCTGGTTACCTGGCCTAAGGAGACGTTTAATGGTCAGCCAATAACACACACACACAGAGAGTAGGGTAAAAACAAAGTTTAGATTTTACTAGTACATATAAAAAGGAATAAAAGCAAAGTTTACACCAAGAACCAAGGGGTGAATGTGAGCCAGTCCTATCAGGCCTGATAGCCCTTTTAGAACCCATCTTCCTACAACTGTAGCTGATGTAGCAAGCAAGTACTCACGCTGGTTCTGATCAGGTTTCCATAGGTGATGGTTTTCCTATGGGGCCCACGTTCTTGTTCTGGCAAAGCCAGAGTTACTGCCAAGCCATGCAGTCCATGTGTACCTCCAGACAGGGAGGTCACCAGTCTAGCAGTGTCTGCTAGAGTTGTCAGTGAGAGAGTGAGTGAGAGAGACAAAAGTGAGAGAGCCCCCGGCTCAGTCCTTTTAAAAGTACCCCCCCTGTGATTCATTCGGGCGGGTCACCTGGCCAAAGGTAGATTCCCCCCTGACCAGTCTGAGCCTATCAGCTTAGGAATTTCAGGAATGTGGGGTTCTTCCCACGTGCTGGATTAGAGGCCTAACGCTCGGTTAAGCCTGCCTCGGGTTCGGGCAGGGTGTCATTGTTAGTGCCAGTGGCTGTCTTTGCCCGTGCCCGTGGCATTTTGCCACACCCACCACACTGATGGGGCTAGCGCAGGGAGTCGGGTACACAAGCAGCTGTTGGGGGGAGGGGCGGAGGAGAGTGCGCACTCTTATACCCCCAACCCTGCCTGACAGCTGATGGGGAAGGGGATGAGAGAGGGGCGCGCACTGCTCCTCTGGACTCCGCCCAATCAGATGTCAGTCTTGCAGACTGAGGGAGAGGGGAGCCTGAAAAGAGTGCAGGCTCCCCTTCCTCCCATCTACCCAACTGACTGCTGATGGGAGGGAGCCCAGAGGAACCACACGTGCGCCCCTCTCTCCACTAGAGCTGAAACAAAAAAAATTCTGAGAGTGCTGTTTCCAATGGAAAACAGTTATTTCGCCTTCATTCGCATGAGGACATTTTTTTGTGATAGTCTGCTATTTTCTGCCATTTCAGTAATTTCCGATATTATCAGTATTTTTTGGTAATTTCCAGTCTTATCGGTAAAACCAAAAATTACCAAAATGGCAGAAAATAGCAGAAAATGTCCAAAATGTTGGTAGATTTCCTCCTCGCTCCCAAAAGGTCGGTAGTTTCTGATGGAATGAGAGCACCAGCTCTCACTTAAGGCCTGCTCCCCACCCCAAGAAACAAGTGATAGAGGGAGGGGACCCACTGGATGTTTTCAGACGTTATGGGCGGCCGGTTCACCACAGTGAATTCCCGGTGGTGGAGAACAGAACAACCACCCCCCCGGGGCGAATAAAAGCCCGAACAGATGTGACGAGACCGGGACCACGGCCGGGAATTGGGCCGCCAGATTACGGCCCGGGGCAGCGCAACAGATGTGATGCTGATTCCCAGCCGTGGTTAAAACACCCAGAACCCACCGGGCAGGGGCGGGACACAGACATGGCTGCCTGAGGGCAAACGAAGCCAAAAGGCACACAAGGGAACGCCCACACAAGGGAAACGGGAAGGGAGGGGGGAGAGGGAGAAGAGTCGCACAGGTACCACACAGCAGGCACACAGGCAGCGGAGCCACAGCGGAACACACAGCATGAGCACACACACACACACACACACACAAGGGGAAGAAAGGGAAGGGGGACACGGGCGCCCAGACAACACACTAGGCAAAATGGGAGCAAAGGGGGGAGGCGGGACACAAAAGAGGGGGGGGACACAGGCAACAGCAACCACAACCCCCCCAGCTGCACAGTCCGCCGGGGCGCCCCCACAATAACACAGGCAGTCTCGGAAAGGGGGGGACAACGGGGGCCCGCAATGCACAGCGAGCTGGGCGGGAACGGTCCAGGAGGCACATGGAGACCCCACACTCACTGAGGGGCCGATGAAGGGCAGCCCGGACAGCCGGTGCCGCACTGCAGGTCCAAGGATGCACACACACACCCAAATGAAGCTCCGAGGGCCAGTCCGGGGGTGCCGGAACCCCCAGGTCACACAAGCACCCGGTGGGGGGGCCGGCAGCAGGTGGCAGCGCTGGTGGGTGGGGACAGGTAGCTGGACACAGACGGGTTGGTGAGGCCATGCAGAGCGCCGCACCCAGGCACCAGGGAGGGCAACCATGGAGGGAAACCCCGGGTGTGCAGGCAGACCGGGGGGTGGGGACCAGAGGGGGCCTGGGGTCACAAGCAGGGGCAGCAGCACCCCGCAAAGCAGGCTTCACCACAGCACGGCAGAGACACCAGGGAGGGAGCAGCCAGCGGGGACCGGCCTCCCCGGACGGGGCGGGAGCCCACGCGGGGGCAGGACACCGGGGGGCCGGGACGAACACCGAGACTCACAGGTAGCTGCTGGGGGCCACTGCGGGCCCAGGGGCCGGGCGCTCCACCCGGTGAACCAGGTGGGGCCAATGGATCAAGCCCCGGCGGTACCCCAGCACGGACATGTGGTGGGCGATCAGGTAGTAGGCCTCAAAGGGATCATGCATGGAGAGACCCAGCTGGACGTCCGAACGGGACCACACCCCCAACAGGGCTGACAGCTCCGCCGCGGAAGGCTCCAACACACAGCAGGCAGCAGAAGGGGGCCAAGGAAGATGTCCCAGCTGCAGCAGCCGGTGGTACACCGCCGCACAGGTGCGCTGGTACCACGCGCCCCGTGATCACAGGCAAAAGAGGACACGGCCAAGGCAGGGCCACCATCAGCAAGGCACACCGTGTAGGTGCCCAGCCCGCACACACTCAGCGCAGACACGGTCTCAGCCCCAGACCAGGGCACATGGGAACCTTGCTTGTCTGGGATGCGTCCATCAGGGAAGCGAACCAGCCCCAGGGTGTCTGCATGCAGCCGGCAATCATGAGCGCTCGCCTCATAGCCAAAGTAGCGAAGTCCGGAGCTCAAGCTTGCAAAGGCACCCGTACAGCTGGCCAGGCTGCCCAGGAGCAGCTGCACGGCCGGGGTATGCCAAAGGCGCACAGAGACATGGTCTCGCGGAAGGTCCAGATATGGAAGGCCCCATGGGGGCCGGGGAGCGGGAGCCCGGTGGATGGACAACCAGCCATGGTCCAGCAAGACAGGGAGAATAAACCACGGACAGGGGGGCACACATACCCTCCAGGGCCAGGAGGGCCTCCGAGGGGCCCCAAGGACAGGAAAAGTGGCCACGGACCGCAACATTGTAGCACAACAGGGAGGCGTGGGGTGCGGACCCGGCACAGCTGCCCAACACAATAGAACTCACATAACAGCTAATCAGGACGCCAAGGCCACGGTGTTGCAAACAGGCATGGGGGGGTTGATGGGTGAAGGCATGCAGCTGCAGAAGGAGCGCACGGAACCGTGCGCCCATGCAGGCGCGAGCACCCATGCGCAGCCAGCACGCGTAACCATGGGCACGCCCACAGACCCATGCACCCCATTGGGGGGCCCAGCCAGCTGGGGGCCGGCCCCGGCACGGCTGCCCATCGGAGGGCCATAATAAACATCCCACAACCTCCGGGGCCCCCACCACCGTGGAGCGGGACAGGGCAGCCACCTACTGGATGCACCTCGCGGTTGCAGCCGAGTGGTACCACGACCACACCGAGCAGCTGCGCCTCCTTGGTGCAGAGGTACACCTGGCCGCCCGGCTGCAGGTTTCCCTGGCCTGGAGAGCTGCATGGGCCCACAGGGCGCACCATGACCAGAGGAGAACCCATGACCAGCTCAGGGCCCAGAGGATATCCGGGGCAGACTGGCAGGCCGTGAGCCGGGCCCTGACCCGGCCCGCAGCGCTCCGCGAGGTGGCCAGGCGCCTCCTGTGGGCGAGGGAGACCATGCGCCAGTCTGTTCAGCTCGCTATGCCCATTGAGAGGCGCCTCTGGGTCGCAGAGCGCCCACAGGGTTGGTGGGCGAGGGCGCTGGCCCAGTGGGACG